>JALXJV020000011.1:3056820-3129320 GCA_024633595.2 Lepomis macrochirus | reverse complement strand
TCTCCATGTCGTCTGTAATGGTAAAATAAATATGTTAATATACAATGGATTTATATTCCCTAGCTTCTGACATTTCAAAGGAGACCAGAATTATGCATCTAGGCCTAATGGTTGAGGAGATATTACTGATTTATTTTGGGTTTGTTATTTTAGGCGTTTTTCCTAAAAAATAGGTGCTAGGGGCCTTTGTTGCAATAATCTAGGCGTGATGAGATGAAGGCATGTAAAATGGTCTCTGTGTCCTTAAATGTTGACATAGATTGAATTTTTGCTATATTTCTAAGTTGATAAAACATGATTGAACAAGCTTTGTGGTGTGCTGCTCGAAATTTAAATTACTATCAACCCAAACACCAAGGCTCTTTGCAACAGGCTTAATGTGATTTACTAGGGAACCAGCAGATGGCAGTATTTGTTTTGCCATCTGCTGGGACCCAATGACCAGGATTTCTGTTTGGTCTGAGTTCAGCTGGAGGAAATTTGACATCCGTTTTTTAACTTCACAAAGGCAGTCGGTAAGTGATGAGTGTCATCAGCATACATATGAAAAGAAATACCATGTTTATGGATAATATGCCCAAGGGGAAGCAGATACAGGGAAAACAAAATGAGTCCTAAGACCGACCCCCCGAGCCACACCATATTTAACTGGACAGAACGAAGAGACAGAGTTTACAGACACGCAAAACTTCCTATTTGACAGGTAGGATGAAAACCATTCTAGACCAGTACCAGAGATCCCCACCCAGAGCCTCAGTCTGTCTAACATGATGTTGTGATCAATGGTATCAAAGGCAGCACTAAGGTCCAGGAGTATCAGGACTGAGCACATACCTTCATCAGCAGACATTAAAAGGTAATTTGGTGACTTTAAGCAGGGCAGTCTCAGTGCTGTGGTACTTCCTGAAACCAGACTGAAACTTTTCAAGTAATTTGTTATTTATTTTTTATATATAAATGTACTGGAAGATAACTAAACAGTTAGTGAGCTGGACTGAATAGTGTCGTCACACTTTATAACAGCTAGACTGCACTAAGTTACTTTACTGTAGTGGATGGCTCTTCCTCTGTGCTGTTGTCCTGAACAGTTATGTTGCAGAGACTGTGGAGAAGTTTTGTACCTGAGTATCAGTAAAACCACAATAAATCTATATTGAACATTATGAAACAAACAGCGTAGATCTGTGTAAACATAAAGTCAGCTGGCTGCACCTTGTATCAAGGCTATTAAACAAATCACTCCACATTTGCTTTGCAGGTTAAATTAACATCTCGACATAATACCAGTGGTGCACAGGATGGTAATGTGGATCAGCTGGTGAAGGAACCTGGAAAGTGAAATAACTATTTTACCTTACCGTTACCTAACTTGAACCAGCTGAAGCACAACACCCCAATATATTTGACATGTTTTGCAGTAATATTAGCTTACCTGTCCAACAGGATGAAAGCCAACTCTGTCTGTTTTGTGGGGTCCAAAACAAGCGGTGGTCTCTCTGTGACTCCAGCCTTTCTGATGTTGACTGTGTTTTCACCCAAAGTTAATCAGATTCTCGTTTGGCCTGAAGGGCTTCACCACATAAAACGATGATGTTGGTTTTTAGTAGAACTGAGCTGGATACTCGGCTGAAACGAGCTGCTCAGCTCTGGCCTACATGCTGCAGATCTCAGCATTTTTGCTGAGTATTATACGAGTAATACGAGTCAATATCTGTGCTCAGATTGAATAAAAATCCTGACTGTGTGCACTTTTTTAACCGCCAGCTGGCTCTAACCAGTTTTTTGAATTCACACTTGACTCTGACACTTTCTTGCTGTATTTTATAGGGCTGGGTATCGAGTTCAATACTTTTTAGGCACCGACCGAATTGCTTCAATACCACCGAGTATCAAAAAATGCCTTGTCGATAAGTTCGATACCTAAAGGTTCTTGTTAACGCCAATGAGCTAATAAGCATGCAGCATTCTTAATGTGCCCACATCTAAAAGTGATTGTAATTGGCTGTAGTGATGTAAACACTAGCTCACGGCGGTTACGCACAGAGGCGTGGCTTCGTGGTTGTAAAAGCAGCGGAGAAAATCAAAGTGTGGCTTGATGCGACAGCGCGCGATGCAATATTTGCGACGCAAGATAATTGCTGCTAAGAGCGGCGACACGACAAACCTGGTGAAGCCTTTGACTGTGCGTGAAATAAACTTAAGAGCAGAAAGTCGCTCTGTCTTTGCTGCAACAAGACAGAGCCGGTGCATCATCGTCTCAGCGCCCTGCTGCCACCGAACTTCAACACCCCCACCGTACGTTCAGCGTTTAACTACATTTCTCAGTAGCTTGGTGGCAGCGTTGCTGTTTTCTGAATCAAATCAAAGCTCTTTTATTGACAGAGTAGCGGGGGAGCTTCCACACACGCTACAATTTTCCAAGTGTTTCTGAAGGATCAGTTAAGTGTCGCCACCGCCGCATCACGTAGCGATCCTTGGGCTGATGTCTGCGACTTTGCTGGGTGATTATATAATTAGGGGTACATTTCAAGTCCATGGGTTGTATTTATCATTTTTACTGAAAATTCACTTCAAGCAATGATCACTTTTATATTTGGGCACATTTCTCTTTATTTCATGCAGAAAAGTAAACCAGTTCCTGTCGAGTCAGAAATAAGGCCAGGCTGGGCCAGTAAAGGCCTGGACCTCACTCTTCCCAACGTAATAAACTCAGCAAATAATACTCTATTAGTTTTCTTCTTCCGCTGATTCTTTGTAGTCAAAAAGTCACTGGAGACGATCAAAAGTCGGTGCAAAAGAGTTTATTTCACAAAAAAGACAAATAAACCCGAGTAACACCCCAGCAGGTTCGAAGGATGGAACTGAGAAGCGGTCAGCATACATCGCCTCATATTCATCTTTCGCTCCACCCATAAAGTGGGTGTTACACCTTAACTCCTCCTGTAGGCGTCGCTGACCTCTCCTCTAAAATGGTAAATTTCTTATCCCATGGCGCCATCTTGTGGCCACTTGTGTGTATTATTTATCAAAACATATTCAAGATTAAACCCTTTTTAGATGCCTTGCTTCAATGGTAATACTAATGTTTGCTATCACAATTTGTCCCCTTTTATATATTTTTATATCTCTCAGGATCAGAAATTTACCATTTGGTTTCAACTTTACTCTCACCGTATTTTTTTAAAAGTCTTAAGGCATGTTTGTTACACCATTAAAACTTAAACTTTTTGTCAGTGCATTTTTTTAAAACAATCATATAACCAATATACTCAGTAAGTGTATTACATGTTTTCACACATCAAAACAGTGTCAGATCATCCATGGAGTGCATTTCATCTTAAACTGCTGTGTCCTCAAATAACCCTGCTCCAGGTTCTCTCTCCACACTTTTGGCAGCAGGCCGGTTCGCCTGCCGTGCCAGCATCCCAACCGATTATAGGGTGCCTGACCGTTTCTGTACTACGTTCCAGTGGTTTGTCGAATTAATGGCGCCTGGTAGTAAAATACAAAATGGATTGTAATAGTTTAAAATAACTGGGTATATAAAACAGAATTAATAAGTACGTGGTAAGTGCTCAGTCGTAAAATACAAGATGGATTTCGATAGGTTAAAGTAGTAGAACTATAACTCAGAATTAATGAGCAGATGGTGAGTACATGGCGCGTGCATGGCCGTGCATGGTCGTAAATCAAAAATAATGAGCAGGTGCACAGTCGTACTGCCTAGTCGTAAATCCGAAATAATGAGCATGGTCGTAAATCCGAAATAACGAGCAGGTGCATAATCGTAATGTAATGCCTAGTCAGTAAATCAGAAATAATGAGCACACTCGCGAGTGCATAGCCGCCTAAACACAGGATGGATTATAATGGTTTAAAATAACATTCAACACTTATGATTATGATATTCAACACTTATGATTATGATATTCAACACTTATGATTATGATATTCAACACTTATGATAGGTTAAAATAATATTCAACACTTCCCTCCTTTGCGGCTGTGAAGTCGCACCGACCGACTGCTAAAAGTAAGTCACTGGTAAATGGGACCTATCGTCCCGTGATCATACCGGTTCAACACATGTTCAACGTAAAAGTGAAGATGTGGATCCTCAGCCTTCAATGTGTCATTCAACAGTAGCAAATCTCCCAGTGTTGTGACTAAGCTAAGGAAAATATAATATGGTTACATCACTAAGCTAAGTAAAATATATGATATATATGAAAAAATCAAAAACAAATTGGCTGTTGAAGATTGGGAGTGTCATAAAACAAAACTCTGGTACGAATTGAATATCCGGTTCGACATGTTCTCGACATGGATCCGAAGGAGTCCCATACTCGGCCAGGGGAAGGTACTTATACAAGGCAACAAAACTCCCTGGACACAAGTGGTTCAACATGCGGTTGTCCACACGGATCCTGAGACTCAGTAATGAGGAAACAAATAAGTATATAGGTCAAGGTAAAGGGGATGAGGGCTAGGTCAAACTAAAGTATATAAAATGCAGGTGCTGTTTTTTGGCTATCATAAGATATGGCAAGCTTAAAATAATACATCAGTGCAAAAAAACATTCTAGTTTGCGTGAGCTGTTTTTGTGCTAAATGAGATTTGGCAAGCATAAAACCTGTTGTTACCATATAAACACAACATAAAAGAAAATAACATAAAACCCACACTTTGTTATAATGAATGAAACACCTAAAGATAAGACAAATTAACGTCCATCATTTAGGGGCAAGTCGTCTTCATCTGTTGCACATACATGACTGCTTCCACCTGAGGCGGGCAGCTAGTTGTTGATAGTTTGTCAGCAGTTGTCCCTGGCTTGCTTCCAATTGTAGTTGGCGAGTACACAAGCCTTCTGTACGTTCTTTCTGCGCGCGAAGGTCACAGAGAATGTTGTTGTGCACAGCTCGCTGTTGCTCACGAGTTGGGTGTCTCCGTTGGGCGGCCATGCGGTCTAGAGAACGGCGTCTGATCTTCCTCATGGCAGCTGCAGCAGCCGGTGGTAGTGTAGCTACATGTTCAGTAAAGTTTTTAAAGGGCATCTTGCCCCAATAATCGGGATCTTGGTTGAGTATGGGTGTAGGAGACTCTGGTGGTGTAACTGGTGGAACCTTGGGCCCTGTACTGGGCTTTGGTTCGGGCTGGGATGTGGATGTGGAAGGAAGTTGGTCTGCGTCGGTGGCGGAGTCCTGGTTGGCCGCTCCCTCTTGTTTAGTTGCTCCTTCCATATGTGCCTGGATGCGTGCACTTCGTCTCAGAGGTTGCTTGTCAGTGGGTGTGTTCTTTGGGCTTTCTGGAGCTTCGCCAGTGGAATCTGGGAGCTGTGGAGTTGAAAGTAGGGGGCTTTCCCGATCTGATGGCGTATACGATGGGTCTTGCGGATCAGGATTTGGTGTAGTAGGACTGTACATATGCATGTCCACAGATGAGCACTCGTCCTCGGAGTCAACTGTGGATACCGATGATGTTGATGGTGTGCTTTGGCCTGCAGGAATTGGCGATCCCTCTCGAGGCAAAGAGGCTACAGCTTGCCCTGCACGTTTAGAACGCATGACTGCCATGAGCTCCTGCAAGCTCGAGAGAGAGCGTGATACAAGTTGGCTGTTCTCTGGGGGAGGTTCATAGAGTTCACGGAGCATGACGGCGCCATTCTGAAGAACATAGAGATTCATAGGTGGTGAAAGTGGCCTCATGGGTGGAGCTGGTGGATCCACTGGAGGGGCAAGTTGCTCCTTTAGCAGATCAGGCTGCGGTTGCATCCCTGCATTCGACTGGAATGGTTCTGCCGGCAGTGGGGTTGGCTCCTCAGCTGGTGGACCTGACACATCTCTGCTCCAAAACAGTTGTGGGTTGTCTGGTCTGGGGTAATGCTGAGGTGATGGGGCCCACACCTGTGTTGGTTCTGGTGGAAGAGGTAGAGTTAGGAGTTGCCTTAGACTGGGATGTGAAGGTGTTTGCATCCCCAACTCTCCTTGGGTCAGCATCGTCGTGGGCCAAGACCTTGAGGTTGATGTCATAGCTCTGGTTGGATCCTGCCCTGCCCATGAGTTAGGTGGTGGTGGAGGGTACTCCATATGCTCTGGCTGGGGGGTATATCCTACATAGCCCTGATTTCCACCTATGGGTAGCCTATCTGGTGGTGTTCCTACAGTGTTAATATGATCTCTCCAATGCTCCTGATTTCCCTGATTCTGCTCTATCTGGGGCGGATAACTTGGTTGATCGTTGGCTCCACTTTGTCCACGTTCCTCAGCCATGATTGTATCTATTAAGAGAATGACATGAGGTTAGTATTATCCTGTGGCTCTTTAGGACAAGTCTTGTAGTGAGCGGTAGATGATTTCCCTGTGTGGATAATGCGCCGCAGCTGTCTGCATTTCTGTGCCTGTTCCTTGTGATACGATTTGAAGCCCTGGGTAATTTGGTAAAAGTATTCAGAACCTAGCTGATATACAGTAGTTCATGGTGCGTACAAAACAGAATATCGTTACCCACAAGTATGCTAGTTATCTCTTTGTTAATTGTTGTTATTAAGGGCATGCAGTAATGTTTTGTCACTACGTCATAAACACAAATCAACTTCATTTTAGTACATTTGAGCATCACTCCTGATGCTTCCTGGTATATTCTGGAAATCCGTTCTTTGCAAATAATTTCATGCAAACAAACTTTGTAGGGCGGAGGCAGCAAGGGATATTCTTTAGATTGAACTGACAGTGGTTGACGGAGATGCAATGTAGTTTTGGATTGTGCTAATACTACAGGTCCAAAGGGTAGTAGATCCAGTATTGGTTGTAGTTTCTCATTGTATTGCTGGGCTTTTCCTCTATTTCGTTTACCTGGTCTATTTTTGCTTCTTTTCGCTGATTGTTCTCGGCTCATGTTGGTTTACTTGTTGTTTTAGATCTGCCAGCTCGCCTCATCCATGTCCACATATTCATTCTCTCTTGGTAATGACTTAGTAGGTGCTGGTGGAGCAGATGTCACTGTGCAATTTTCATACACAGGCAACAATTCTACTCCAATGTTTGTAGACGACATTTCTACTCCCATATCTACCCCATGGAATAAGTGTACAGGATATTGTCCTGACACAATAGCAACTACTCTGCCTACCATGAGTCTAATCACTGGAAGTACGCAGCATAAAAGTAGAAGGGCTAATAGCATCAGTGTTCCAACTATCATTCCAATTATTTGCAGAATTTTTGTCCACGACATGTTCGCCAGCCACTCCTCTAACTTAGTCAGTCGGGTATTCCAGTTTGACCTTGCAACCTGTTCATCCCTAACCTCTCTAAGTGCTTGTAGTGCCTTGGTGAGATTTCCATCCTGCTCTGTGTGCAAGGGTATCACGGTACAACACTCGTCGCCGAAATACTCGCACACTCCCTGATCTTGTGCTAGCAAAGTATCTATGGCAAATCTATTCTGCAACGTCATTATGGATGTCGCGTGTAACTGCTCGTGAATTGATTCTAGCGCTGATATGGTCCAGTTTGCGAATCTCCCGGAGTTATACCATAAATGGTTAACCCAACGACTGTTTCTCGCGATGTATTGGGCGTTTACGGCTGGGCCAAATATTGGCGCTGATCCTGAAATTTGTCCTGATATAATCCAGTCTTCTCCTATGGCGCGGTGTTCCGATGGAACGCCGTGCGGTTCTTGATTCCATGCAATATAAACTTGGCTGTCTGGCTTCCACTGCAATTTAGTTTGGCGCTTTGATTTTTTGGGGGTTGGGGAGATTGAGGTTATGACTGTCAGTTGACCCGTTAACATAATTGGGGTACAAATGCCCTTCCAGTTAGGAGGGAGTACCATCTTTACCTTGTTGTCATCATCACATAGCCAAAATATGTCTGCTACCTGCTGTGTTCCACCCTCTAGTACAGGCAAGAAATCATACCTTTGGACGACGCCGGCTCTGTTAAAGGTAAACACCTGGCCACCCCGAATTTAGCACCTGGGCACATTGGATTTTAGCCTGCGCAGATGTATTGCAGAAGAAATTGCCTTCGGTAGCGCCTGTTTGGGGGTCATTATAATTAATAGTGCTGCAATGTAAGCGAGGATCTGATCGAAATGCACTTATGGTTTGCATGGTGGCACTACTTACTATGCAAAAAGGATACACTATACTCTCCATGTGTCTTACCACTGGAGGTCTCCAGTATATCATCTCCTCAGCTAAGCGTTGTGGGCAATTTTTATGGTGGCGTAGGTTCTCCAAATCATCCCATGTTTTGTTAATTTGCATCATTCTTAGAGCACATTCAGCGAAACAATCATCTTCCGATCGGCACTTGTCATAACCAGGAATTGGCAATATCTGAGGAATTCGTTTGGAGTTGTAACATGTGATGCAGGATTGCTTGCTAACCTGTTTGGCTGAGTATTGCAACCATTGATAGAACATATTTCCTTCCCAATCTGTTCTCATTGCTGTCTGCATGTACTGTCCTACATCTCTACGACCTCGTGTCTTGTGAGTTCGTTTTATCAACTTACCGGCCTGTTGCATTGTGACTGTTATGGAGGATTCTATATCTACACATTGACTGTCGTTACACCTTACCGTTGCTGTCACCACCCCTTCAGTTTGGCATTGTTTAGTCAGCGGGTGATTTTGCAATATCACACCGTCTGGACCTTGAGTCAAGATTCTGCTGGGCTCGGTCTGCTTAACATAAGTCAGATTAAAGTCATCATTTGTTGGCCATCTCCCTTCCTGTACTGCAAAAACTGCTGTTGCTAATGCACACTCAATCATCTGTCTCTGTTTCTGAGAAGTAACCGTGTCCTGGGGTATCAGGTCTGGCAGTTGACATAGTAGTAGTATCAGAATTGCTGACACTGCGACCCACTTCACTACTCGTCTGTCATGGAGTCTCTGCATGTCCCTCACTTGGGTCTGTCTCCTCCGGTTCCGTCTCTGTTCCCACATAGGGACTGTCTCGCTCTGACCCTGGATCTCCTTCTGCTCCTGTTTCTGAGATAACTCCTGCTCCTGAACCTTCTTCTGTTGGGCTTGTGAGTGCACATGAACCTGTACATGATCTCGGGGTTGTCCCTGTACTTGAGTGCGGACCTGATTCTGCTCCTGACTCTGTAAATGGGCTAGGAGTTGGTCTTGGAGTGGTATCTGCATAGGGGCTTGACTATATGTCTGACTCAGATCCTGTACTTCCTGGCTGTGTTCTGTACTCATGAGCTTCTCCTTCTGAGTCTGAATCATTTGATCCCTGTCTATCATGGGCTCCTGTATGTGATTCTGACTGTCCTGCTGTCTCAAGGGATGTTCTATATGCTGATCCTGGGGATGAACTATGTTCTGGGGGTGAACTATCTGAGTCTGTGACTTCCTGTCTTGGGGGTAGGGATCCACTACTGGTTGGACTGTCAGTGGTCCTTCTAGAGCTGGTTCGTCTGGCAGCCAGTCTGTCGGATCGTCTTTCCCCCTGCAGGGCGGGCTCGCCGCTCCTTTGTCTGTCTCCCTCTGGGCTTGGGGATCGTCTAGCTCCCTGCGGGGAGGTATCACCGTCCCCTTCGGATCCCGTTCGCCTTCTTCCTCTGACTGTCTCTGGTGCTCCTTCTGGCCCATTGGCTCTGCAGCAGTGGTTCAGGTGGAACCAGACGTTCTTACCTTCAACTTTTAGAGCTGATGGTGTTGCTAGGATGACTTTATCACGGGCCTTCTCGTCGAGGTTGGTTCCACTTCCTTTTGAACACTTTGACGTACACCCACTCACCAGGGCGTATTGTCTGCTGTTGTTCTGGAATGGCAGCGTCTCTGTCCTCTGTGGCTCCTTTGACCTGTTGGAAGATAGTTCTATGGATTTTAGTTAGATGCTGGACATAACTTAAAAATTCATTTTCTAACTGTTCAAGAGATGGTCCTTCATATGGACCTCTCAAATATGGGATAGGCATTGGCCTCCCCGTGCACATTTCATGCGGTGTTAGATGCGTGGTTCGGTTAGTTTGCGATCTCATGGCCATCAGGGCTAGTGGTAGGGCATCTACCCATTTTAACCTCCCTTTGCTGTCTTCTATGATCTTAGCCAATTTTGCCTTCAGGATTCCATTTGCTCTTTCTACGGTTCCCTGTGACTGAGGATGGTACACACATCCAAATCTTTGTTTAATACCTAGCATTTGCAACGTGATCTTAATGACCTGTGCCACAAAGTGTGGTCCGTTGTCAGAGCTGATTTTGTCTGGCAGACCAAATCGTGGAAATACTTCCCTACACAAAAACTTTGCCACTGACTTATGGTCTGGGCTGGAGGTTGGCGTTGCCTCGATCCATCTACTGAATCTGTCCACTACGACAAGGATATACCTCATCCTGTTGACTCGTTCTGTCATGTCCACATAATCTATCATGAGATGCCTAAATGGACCATCTGGTGTTGGAATGTGCGCCAGAGGGACTGAAAATGATTTTCTGTTATTAAATAAAGCACAGCCCTGACATTCATTTAGTGTTCTGTCGACGGTGGCTGCTAAGTATGGTGACCACCATACTGTCTGTAGGCGCTTAATTACCTGTCCTCTGGAACAATGATCTGATCCGTGTGCGTTTCTTATGGCAAAACGTGTCAAGCATATCGGTAGCACAAAATGACCATGTGGACCCCTCCAGAGTCCATTCTGGGGCCCATCCTCAATTACCTGTCTGGCCCCCTTCTTTAGCCACATGGACTTTTCATACACGTCAGCTGCTGTTTGTGTTGCAATTAGAGATGACAAGTTCGTGAGTGGTTCACAATCCTCAGCTACCACTATTGGGCCCATAACTTCTCCTACCGCTGCTCGTTTGGCAGCCTCATCTGCCTGGTTGTTACCTTGGGCTATCAGAGTATTGGTTTTCTGGTGTGCTGGGCATTTTATGATGGCTACTGCAGTTGGTTCGTGGATTGCTGCTAACAATGCAGAGATGGCCTCTCCATGTGTTACTGGCGTTCCATCTGCTCTACAAAAGCCTCTCTGCTTCCAGATGTTACCATGCACGTGACACACTCCATATGCATAAGCTGAATCTGTGTAGACATTTAAACGCTTTCCTTTAGCTAGCTTACAAGCTGCAGTCAAAGCTTTAATCTCGGCTAACTGCGCTGAACACGGTTGTGGTACACTGGTGGTCTGTATTTCTGTGAAGGTGTTATCTCCTTTCAGCTGTACCACTGCATAACCTGCATGTGTTCCTGTGGCGTCTCTAAAACAAGAGCCATCTACAAAGAGTGTTAGGTCTGCTGGTATTGGCTGGTTGTGCAAATCTTCGCATATTTTCAAGAATGCATCGGTTACCTGTACACAGTCGTGTGGTGTTCCTTCTGTAGGCAGCACCATACGTGTTGCCGGATTCACTGTTTTGCACCGTTGGATAGTAAGTTCTGGTGCAGACAGGATGACTTCATATCCTGTTTTCCTAGCTTGGGTTAGAACAAATCGAGGGCTGGTGAGCAGAGCATGCAATTGATGAGACGTGTACAAGATTACTGGATGTCCCATTGTCACAGAAGAGGCTTTTTGGAACGCAAAAACTGCTGCTGCCAAACCCTGATAACACGGTGGCAGTCCCACTTCAATGTTGTCTAATTTTGTACTGTAATACGCCAATGGTTGTTTACCTGTTGGTGTGTCTTGAATCAACACAGCGCTTGCATATCCTGACCTTTCTGCTACGTACAGGTGGAACGGTTTTGAGTAATCTGGGTTGCCCAATGCTGGAGCAGAACGCAAGTCCAGTTTCAGTGCTTGAAAAGCTCCCTCGGCCTCTTCAGTCCAGTTTAGCTGGGCTGACTTGTCTGCCTGTCCAGCAGCTCGTATCATAGCATAGCGGGGCCGATTTCACAGCATAATCACAAATCCATGGCGGCTATATCCTGCCATGCCCAAAATGAGAGCATGTGTCCCACAGTCTGTGGTTTTGGTATTTTGGCTATAGCCTCTATTTGCGATGTTGCTATCAATCTTTTATCCCCACTTAGTTTTCTGCCTAGATACTCCACCTCCGACTGACAGAACTGTAGTTTGTCCATGCTGACTTTGTGCCCTCCTTTGGCCAGTGCCATTAATACTGTCATGGTATCTTCTTCACACTGCTGCTCTGATAGGCTACAAATCAGGATGTCATCTACATACTGGATCACAGTACTCGCAACGTCTAGATGTTGCAAATCTTGCGCTAGCACTCTGTTGAAGATCGATGGACTGGAAACGAAACCCTGGGCTGCGCGGGTATACGTTATTTGCTGACCCTCGTAGGTGAAGGCAAACAAATACTGTGACTCTGGATGCAGAGGTACACTGAAGAAAGCTGAACACAAGTCTATTACTGTGTACCATCGTGTGTTTGGTGGAATGTTAGAGAGCAAGGTGTGTGGGTCCGGAACAATAGGTATTTCTGCATCTACAATGGCGTTTATTTGTCTCAAATCATGAACCAATCGGTAATCGTTAGAGTGTGGCTTCCTAATTGGGAAGATTGGTGTGTTGCAGGGACTCTGTGTTTTTATCAAGACTCCTGCTTTCATCAAACCCTCAATTGTTGGTCTGATTCCTTCCAAAGCATGCTGTTTCAGTGGATATTGTTTTTGATGGGGCAGTGTTACATTTTCTCTCAACTTTATTTTTACTGGTTGGGCTGATTTTACTAATCCTACGTCTGTTTTGTGTTTTGACCATAATTCTCGGGGTATTTGATCCAACAATGCTCTGTGTTTGTCTGTTACTATCATTTGTAGAGGTAACTTCTGATCTTGGGGTCCTCTATCCACTATCACTTTTCTGTTATTCCCTCATCTACTGTTCTCAATGTTATTCTCATGAATTGTTTGTCTGAGGAAATGTAAATGTCTGGACTATGTGATTGTGTCCAACTAGGTGTCTGTAATGCTCTCCTAACCATTGGTCCCAAATCGTGGGATTCGTAACCTGTTGACACAAGCAAGGTCACATGAGGTGCTGAGTTTTTTACCATGAACCAGTCTTTCAGCTCTGGTGGAAGGATCACTGCTGCTGCTGCTCCTTGCTGTCCCACATATACGTCTTGAACTGTCAGATAGTGCAGAGTCTTGTTAATAACCTCGTCCCATAGCATCTCATAGTCCTGGTGTTGTTGCATCTCATCAAATTGAAGGGTACAGTGCAGAGGTAATTGAGGTTCTTGGCCATAGTCTTTGGTTGATGTCTTTGTTTTCCAGGCTTCCCATAGTTGTTGCAATCGGGAACGTAATTGAAGTTTAATCCAGTATACTTTAGGCATGACTCTGCATTTTTCTTTCATGTCTTCTTGGTGTTTTTCTTCCAGTGATTCTGTCAGTGGCATCATCCCTGCCATGGGTTCATTCAGTCTGTAGGTTCCAGGATCTTCGGGAAACTCTATGTGTATTCCATTTGGTGTGCACATTATGTGGGCTTTCAGCTGACACAGCAAATCTCGTCCCATCAGGCATATCGGTGTGTTAGCTGAATACAGCAAAGGGGACACAATTGTTTTTCCCGCAATCTTCATTGGTACCGGCTGTGTCAAAGGTATTATTTGTGTTTTCCCAGAGAAGCCTATCGTTTTTACTGATGACTCTGAGAGGGGGAGGTTTGAGCCGGATTTTCCAATACATGAATATGTGGCTCCTGAGTCCACCATAAATTGATAATCTTCGTCATAAATTGTTACTGTCATAGTGGGCTCTTCTTGTGGTGCGTGATGAAATAACTATTCCCATTAACTCCCCCTCAGGCTCCTCTGGGCTTCCCTATTGCCAACCAGACGCTGGCCCCTCCCAGGGGTGCGTCTCGCAATCACGTCTCTGGTGCCCTGGTTTTCCACAGCCCCAGCACACATTCTGTGCTTCCTGCGTCTGGGTGAGCTGCGGAGTGGACTGCGTGCGTCGCATCTGTGTGGGTCCCTGTTGACCTCTCCATCCGCCACGTCGGTTGGGACCTCCTCTGGCCCTTGGCTGTGTCTGATATCGGTTGTATCCTCCTCCATTTCCTTGTGGCTGATAGCTTCCTTGCGGTGGATAACTCCCCCATTGTTGGTAGTTCCTCTGAGGTTGACTTTGCTGTGGATTGCCCTGCTGTGGTACATATACCTGCGGTGGGTGTGCAGATGGCCCTCCTGCTGGTATCAACACCAGTGATGCTGACATCGGTGCAGGTATCAGCTGGCTGTGCTACTGCAGCTACTTGTGGGGTTGTAGGCGCTGGTGGAGTTGGCTGTGGCTGTTCTGCTGTCACTACTGGAGCTTGTGTTTTGCTCTTCTCCTTTTTTATCTTGGTGAGCTCTTTCAGCTGCAACTGGGTGAGCTTGTTAGCCAGGTTCTTGTTGGCTTCTTCTTCTTTTTGCTTTTCTTTTCTCCAGCTTTCCACGTGATGCACAACATATTCAGAGAACAACGGCCACTCCATCTTCATGAGTCCAACCACATTGTCAAGTTGTTTTTGGACTTCAGTTGGCAAGGTTTTCTTTACCATCACTTTGAACAAACTCTTGGTGGTGTCATTGGTGTTCCAGGCACTTCCAGTTTCCTCTCTCCATTTCTTCTGGAAATTGACCAGGAACTTGGTTGGGCACTCATCGTCTTTCAGCCTTTCTCCATCAAGCTTGGATGGATCCATCTTCTCTGGATACTGCTTTCTCAGCTCAGCCCATACTTGGGTTCGATGTCCACTAAAACCTATGCCATCAGCTGCGTTCCCTTTCACTACCAGTGGTAGTTTGGCTGCTATCATGATGTCTTCTGTAGTGTGCTTTCCCACAACATGCATCAGCAACGCTTTGATGTCTCCCAATGCAAGGGTTACTCCTGCTGTACTCTCCTCCAGTGTTGTGATCCATTTGTTGGCTCCTTCAGTCAGGTCTGGCAGTCTGCTGGCCAGTCCCACCATATCTGCAAATCCCCAGGGTACATAGGCCTTTTGGCCTTGAGCCTTGGTCACTAGGGGGCACATGAGTCCCCGATAATGTTCATTTTCTTCAGCATCTCTCTCTTCCACTTCGTCCTCCTCCTCTTCCTCATCTCCTTTGTGCAGGGGAGCTCGGTTTCCACGTGACTTTGGCTTCTTGAGAATAGTGGGATGGATTCTTCTCCCATTTCTTAGCACTTTTATATAGTCATTGGTGCCCTTGACCTGTTGTCCCTGTCGGTCAGTCATCTCGGGCAATCTGGCTGCCACATCGTCCAGCACTTGGCTTGTGTTTGGTGGGCCCTTGGTTACCATGGTGCCACTCAACTCCATTCTGACAGTGTGAGGTGTGCTGGTCATCACCTTGTCCGATTCCTGGCGGATTTTCTCCCATTGTGCTAACAGTCTCTTTTCCTCAGCTTCCAGTCTACGTAGCTCTTCTTCTTCTCTCTGAATGGTTTGATTCAGCATCTCCATGTTTTTTATTCGTTCCTCATATTTCCTCAGGCTGGCTTCCTCCTTTTCTTGTCGTTGTCTCATTCTCTCTTGTTGTTGTTGTGTGAGATATGACAAGTCAGAGACCTCGAGTGGGGAGCGCTCTCTTCCCTCTGCTGTGTGTCTACCGGTGTGCCTTCTGGTACAATCCTCTGACTCCCACATACTCCTTCTGGCTGATGCCTGGGCATCTGTTGTCTCCAGCCAGTAGTTTACTCTGTCCAGGGGTTCTGGCTTGAGGTTCCTCCTCGCCTCCTGGGTGTAATCCTCTCTGTCTCTTCTTCCTTGTGAGTCTACACTCATACTCAGAGGTAGGTGAACCCCGGTTTCTGAAGGTTCTCTGCTCAGGAGATGGCGATCTGCTGGGTTGTGTGTGAGATCCCCTTGTCTCCAGTCCATCTCAGCTCCTCGATCTCTGTCACTTCAGTATTAGTTCTCACCTGCTGGTCCTTTTCAGCGATGGCAGTCTGTTCCTTTTCCTGCTCTTTGTTGTGAATTTGCTTGGTCAAGGTTACAGTAAACTTTCCCTGTAGCTCTCCCTCCATTTGTCGTCTTTCCTCTCCCTCGTGTGTGTCTAGCACTGGATAAATCCCTGTCCTTGGTTGCTGGTTGTCAGGGGAGTAAGGTGGTGGTGGCTTTGCTGACCATTCAGGTGCTGTTGGCGCTGCCTTTCCCTGTTCTGCTTTCATTTCCTGTTCTAACTTCACCTTCCTAATAGTTCAGTGGAGGTCTGGGAGGTGGACTGTGGTGCATAATGTCGGTATCCTTCAAATTTGAACCAACCTAACACCTCTCTTTCCCTAGCTCGCTTCCCTCTCTTTTCACTTGTGTTTCTGGACTTATGGTGTTTTATATTTGTGGCCACTTCATCACAGTATGCTTCTATGAAGGTGCCTTGTAGCGGCCATTTTAATTTTCCATTTGTCCTCCCATGCCACTTTTTTCATACATTTTTCAATAAATTCTTTTGGTCCGGGTGATTGTTTATCACCACGGCCATTGGAGTTGCTTTCCCTTGTTCCTTTGCCATTCCTGTCCCCATATAGCCTTGACATACAGCTGTTGCTTGTTCTGCGTGTCTCTGGTTCTTCGTCAGTGTCTCTGGTTTTTATAGCCACTAATATTTTGTCTACTGTAGTTTCAGTTTTATACTTCTTTTCCTTAGTGGGATTGTACTCTAATCTCTCAGTCCCGATTCCCTCTAGTATTTTTGTTATACACCCAAATTTGCCTGTTTCCCACTGAACTCTCCTAGGAACTATTTGCGATGCACAATCGTGGATTTGAGGTTACTCTGTCACGCCCCGGTATCCCGTAACCTGTAGGCAATCCCAAAGCTGGGCCAAGTGGTAATGTAACGGTAGCACTAGGGTTATTGCACAACTGCTCCAACACTCTGGCAAGCGTCTTAGGAGTCCACCATCCACGTATAGCCTCTTCCCACAGCACGTCAGGAAACTCATCCTGTACTTGTGCCAAGTTAATCAATTTTGTCGATTGCCACAATTTCTGATTTTATCTCTTGTTTTGTTTGCCACAGCTCTGCACCATCCTCGTTTCTATATGTTCGTTCCAACCAAAAATGTGTTCTTATCCCTTGTGTTAGTGTTCTGGCAAAGGTAACTCGTCTTCGCTACTATTTCCTTCTTCCATAAACTGTCCTCTTGTTGTTTGCTAAAAGATTTATCAAATAATGCTTTATTTAGTTGAGCTGCACTTCTTATTCAGTGAACTTCTGGTGTTTGGATACACATTTTTCAACAAAATAATTTTTTACAGTGTATCTGTATTAAAAATCTGTACAGGTAACAAACAAACTTTTTACAGTGTATCTGTATTAAAAATCAGTACAGGTAACAAACAAATTTTTTACAGTGTATAATACACCATATTCCCAAATAATAATTTGTTACGGTGTATCCTAGGAACCAAATAATTAAGGAACCAAATGATCTGTGCAGTGTATAATTGGTGTATACTATGCTATTGAATAATTTTTACAGTGTACAATGTGTATACTATGCTATTGAATAATTTTTACAGTGTGCACCACATAACTGAACAATCTTTACAGCGTACACACTGGTTATATCCTCACAGAACAACCCTTTCCAGTGCGTACGTTGACCAAATAATTTTTACAGTGTTCACACAAGCCACTCCTCAATTAAAGTTGGTTCTCAGCTGGTTCCTACAATCTATATGTCTTTTACAGTGCGAACTCCTCACACATCAAGTTTGTATTTTTGACAGCATTGGCCTTCCATACATCAAACTTGAATTCTTAGCAGCATTTGGCTTGCCCTACACTTTCTTACCAACAACCACTCTACTTTCAATATGTACATTAATTAAACAATTTTACAGTAACACTGAACACGGTAACTTATTGTTTTTCTATCTACTTCTATTTTTAGCCTATTTACATGCACGTACGTTTTTAAACTATTCTGTCTCCTGCCAGTCCCTAGCTCGGACTCAGTTTACATTACCTAGGTTTATAATGGACTGAACTGATACACTTCCTCGACACAGAACCAGTCTACACACAAATAACTCAAACTTCTTTGCTGTAGTACATCCGCCTGTGCTGTCCCGTCCTACACTTCGAAGAACCCCAACAAGTGGTTGGAATTCTGCGACGTAAGCTCGGCGTTAACCACGGATTACTTGTCTAGGTTCATCTGTTTTCGCCGTCCTGACCTTACGCCGAAGAGCCTAGCGGCAATCTGCAAATGACCTATTGGCCTCTTGCCTATTCAGATCCCAGTCGGGGATAAAGGACCCCAGCACTCAGCTGAAACCCGTGATTCCCCAATTTCTGGCGTTATTCACAAGGGCTATTAATCATCAGCCTACGACACCCATTCAGCCCGAGCCTTAATTGGCAATGAGCTCCGACACTCAGTCGAAGGTCAGTGACCCCAAAAACTCGCGGTATCCGCGCCTAGTAGCTGGAACATCAGCCTACCACACCCATTCAGCCCGAGCCTTAATTGGCAATGAGCTCCGACACTCAGTCGAAGGTCAGTGACCCCAAAGACTCGCGGTATCCGTGCCAGTAGCTGGAAAACTCTTTAACTTTAACTTAGCAAAAAAGCCAATAATCAAACACACAAAGCACATATAGTCACACACACGACTGACACAAACAAATTCCGCTCCATGGATGGATTTTCACACACACATGCAAATTAGCTATTGCACTTTGCCTGCTTTTATATTTGCACCGACTCTATCATTCCAGTTCTCTATTTTAATTTACCATTAAATTTTAGAATGTGCATTACTTATGAGCCCTTTAGTTAATTTTTACTTTATTTATTAAAAAAAATAATCAATTATATTCTAGGTTCAAAGACTGAGGAGACTTTAAGATTCACTCCTGGGCGGAAAAACCAGCACTCAGACACAGTTAAAAATGCAGAATTTCGGTTAAACAGGTATTCTGCTTACCTTATTTATGTGACCGCGTGTCTCAGGTACAGGTTGTTCGTCCCCGGTCAGAAGCTCTCAGTCTGAGGACTCAGTCTCCTGGGCTGGCCTCGCCAAAATGTCGAGTCAGAAATAAGGCCAGGCTGGGCCAGTAAAGGCCTGGACCTCACTCTTCCCAACGTAATAAACTCAGCAAATAATACTCTATTAGTTTTCTTCTTCCGCTGATTCTTTGTAGTCAAAAAGTCACTGGAGACGATCAAAAGTCGGTGCAAAAGAGTTTATTTCACAAAAAAGACAAATAAACCCGAGTAACACCCCAGCAGGTTCGAAGGATGGAACTGAGAAGTGGTCAGCTTACATCGCCTCATATTCATCTTTCGCTCCACCCATAAAGTGGGTGTTACACCTTAACTCCTCCTGTAGGCGTCGCTGACCTCTCCTCTAAAATGGTAAATGTCTTATCCCATGGCGCCATCTTGTGGCCACTTGTGTGTATTATTTATCAAAACATATTCAAGATTAAACCCTTTTTAGATGCCTTGCTTCAATGGTAATACTAATGTTTGCTATCACAATTTGTCCCCTTTTATATATTTTTATATCTCTCAGGATCAGAAATTTACCATTTGGTTTCAACTTTACTCTCACCGTATTTTTTTAAAAGTCTTAAGGCATGTTTGTTACACCATTAAAACTTAAACTTTTTGTCAGTGCATTTTTTTAAAACAATCATATAACCAATATACTCAGTAAGTGTATTACATGTTTTCACACATCAAAACAGTGTCAGATCATCCATGGAGTGCATTTCATCTTAAACTGCTGTGTCCTCAAATAACCCTGCTCCAGGTTCTCTCTCCACACTTTTGGCAGCAGGCCGGTTCGCCTGCCGTGCCAGCATCCCAACCGATTATAGGGTGCCTGACCGTTTCTGTACTTACGTTCCAGTGGTTTGTCGAATTAATGCACGCCTGGTAGTAAAATACAAAATGGATTGTAATAGTTTAAAATAACTGGGTATATAAAACAGAATTAATAAGTACGTGGTAAGTGCTCAGTCGTAAAATACAAGATGGATTTCGATAGGTTAAAGTAGTAGAACTATAACTCAGAATTAATGAGCAGATGGTGAGTACATGGCGCGTGCATGGCCGTGCATGGTCGTAAATCAAAAATAATGAGCAGGTGCACAGTCGTACTGCCTAGTCGTAAATCCGAAATAATGAGCATGGTCGTAAATCCGAAATAACGAGCAGGTGCATAATCGTAATGTAATGCCTAGTCGTAAATCAGAAATAATGAGCACACTGCGAGTGCATAGCCGCCTAAACACAGGATGGATTATAATGGTTTAAAATAACATTCAACACTTATGATTATGATATTCAACACTTATGATTATGATATTCAACACTTATGATATTCAACACTTATGATTATGATATTCAACACTTATGATAGGTTAAAATAATATTCAACATTCCATAACTTAATTAGGAGAAAATGCTCATGCTGTACTGAAAATTGCTGTTTTTGTGCTGTCCGATTTGCTAAAAGTCAAGTTTCCTCTTTAAATTAACACTATAATACATGTTTTTGTATATTATTTTCATCATTATTTGTTAAAAAATAATCATTAAAACAAGGCAAATGCATTTTAAAAACTAATTGACTCATTTATATCTACTAAATTATTAACTTTGTGTGTGTCCGAGAAATCTTTGTCAACTGTGTTACCCATTGACAAAACCCATATTAATCAGCAATGGTTTATTTCAAAGTCACATGTCCACCATCATGTGGTGTCTTGTCCTCCAGTGGTGGGAATTTTAAATAAAGTGTGGTAAGTTTCTACTCTTCCTCTTCAATTTTTAGTCATTATTATTGTCTCCACATAGAGTAGATGAATTGCTCATCAACCGTGTTATCAACATGGTCTCGTGTACTTACTTTAGATATTATATTTACAAAAATGTAGAGAAAATGTATAAAAACACGAGTTGATCAAGGTAATGTGGGGACATGTTCAAGGTCTACAGTTAGCACAAGGTCCTAAAATGGAAGAAATGTCAACTGTGTTACTTGTCAACTGTGTTACCCATCAAGTGTAACACAGTTGACAGGGATTAACACGGTTGACAATGTTGGCTGGGTTTCTTGTCATAGTTTATACCTATATTGAGTATTGTTGATAAAAACATTCATTAACTATTGTTATTACACAGGAATGACAAGGTCAAATACGAACAAGTGTAATTACATAGTAATACTTATTTTATAAAAACGTGATCATTGAATAAATCATTACACTCTAACTAGACTTTATTACTTATGATTAAAGGAGCATGCCATAGCTTTTCAGCAAATCTATATTATCTCCAAGATATGCATGCATCAACAAACAAGGATGGTTCATTTTTATATGATTTCATGGTTTGGAATGGTGGGTTTCTGCTGACATTCATTTAATGTGATGCCTTTTCAAGCAAGGTTGAAAAACTATAAAGTGCTCTCAATCTTTTCTCAATCTCCCAACTGCAAAGTGAGAGACTTTCCAGTTGCAACTGAGGGGGATTAGCAAGCAAGTGTTTTTTTCACACAGTGGACAACAGAGAATGTTCTCAGAGAGAAGACTTTGGAGAACCTGCTAGAGCTCTTCCAGTGCCAACTTAAAAACTTCAGAGGACACCTCTTCAACATAAAACGTCAATTCACCTACCACCAGGAACTAAGGAGAAGTATGAAAGATCATGAATGCTTAATTCATCTTGATTTCTCAGAGAACTATGCTTGTAAGTACTCCTCTGAAATACAAGCTGTACACTTCGCTTCAAACCAGCAGCAGGCAACACTTCACACTGGAGTACTACATGTTGGTGGAGTGGAAGAACATGTGTGCTTTGGCACAATAAGCTCATCAAAGAGAAAGGCCCAGCAGCCGATGATGGACTCATCTTTCCCCAATCCTCGATCTGGTCAAGGCTTCCTATCCAAATGTGACTGTGGTGCATTTCTTCAGCGATGGGCCATGTACACAATACAGGCAAAAAGGCAATTTCTATCTGTTTTGCACCAAGCTCCAGCAATATGGGTTCCAAGCAGGCACCTGGAACTTTTTTGAGGTGAGCCACGGGAAGGCCGCTCCAGATGGAGTTGGAGGCCTCCTCAAAAGGACTGCTGACCGACTTGTCAGCCATGGGAAAGACATCCCAAATGATGCACAGACCTCAGTAAAACTGTTCTACATAAATGAGGATAATGTAGATGAAGCCACAAAGAATATGCCACAAAGTCTCCCGGTGGTACCATCAACCATGCGCATTCACCAAGTGGTAACAGTTACCCCAAGAAAAATCATTTACCGAGATGTGAGCTGCCTTTGCTCAACGAGACAGACCCTGGAGTGTCAATGTGATGACACCAAAACGTTTACCTTTGAGGTTCAGACAACAGCACACACGCAGAAGAATAACAGTGAAGACCTGCCTGAAATTTCTTGGCAAAACTCAGACATCATTGGCCAGTGGTGTTCTCTCAAATATGATGATGACGTTTATCCTGGCATTATTCAAGAGGTGACTGAAACGCATGTCGAAGTTAGATGTATGCACCGGATTGGAATCAACCGCTTTTTCTGGCCAACACGGGATGATGTCCTATGGTATTTGCATGATGACATCATCAGGATGATTCCTCCTCCAACTTTTGTGACCTCACGTCGAGATCATGTGGAGATCGACAGAGACATATGGTCCAAGATCTCAGTAATGTGAACTGTCAGAAATCAAAAGAAACACGAAAGGACAAAAGAAACTGGAAGATGAAATAGACTATAAGTAGGATGAGTTGCAAAGGGCTGTTTTTTGAATGAGACTAATATAGTAACAGCATTTTTAAAGTTGATGTTTGTATACTCCATTGTTTCAAGAGAGTTAATTACTTGTTCAACGATTGCATCTGACACTTGTCAAAAAGGTTTTATTTCATAGAAAGGTTAATTTTGTAACTAAATCTTTCATTCGTGTTATTTTATCTGTAAATTGTGTTATGTGGGATTTTTGTGTCATGAATCTTTAAGTGTTGGCTAAAATGTAAGAAAATGATCAGGGGACATTTCGATAGAGAATAGTCTTCCATAAGGATGTTGAATAATTCTAAATTCATTGTAATGGGGATTTAAATCAGTCAGACGGACAACCTCCAAATCCTTTGTAAATAGATGGAAATTACTGTTTGTGGTCGAGACTAATTTAGTATTATTAAGTATTATTAACAGAATTTTTTAAAGTTGATGTTTGTATACTCCATTGTTTCAAGAGAGTTAATTAATTACTTGTTGCTGACACTTGTCAAAATAAAAGGTTTTATTTTAAAGGAAGGTTTCTCTTTTTCTCCTAATGCATCCTATCAACCGTGTTACTCCTGTCAACTGTGTTACTTTATCTGTCAATTGTGTTACGTTTGATTTTTGTGTCATAAATCTTTAAATGTAGACTAAAATTTAATAAAAATGATAGAAAGGACATCTCTAGAGTGAACAGTATTACATAAAGAAGTTTAATAACTCTAAATTCAGTGTAATGGAGAATTATGTTAAAAAAATATCCGTCCTTGATGATAGTATACCAAAGAATATCCGTTATTCAGTTTAAAATTCATATTTTTTAAATCAGTTAGACAGACAACTTCAAAACCCCTGGTGAATAGACTCAAGAACTTTCAAACAAATGTTTTATCATATGTGTAGTACTTCATTTATGTCTTATATGACACCACTTTTGTCTGTAACACAGTTGACAAAACAATGAATCAAATATTTATTTTCATTTAAATATTTAAAAATCAATTCGAGCTTAAGCTTGGAAACTAATGAATTTAGAACAATAAGGGGGTATATTATGGAAACAACTACATTTTTTTGCAGAAAAGCACACTGATTTCTTCACTGTTTTGTTGATCTGAAATGTACCCCTAATTAGAGAATCACCCTGCTGCAGTGGATTAAAGACGCGCGGCTGAGTTTACTTTGTATTGTCATTGTTGTCACCTCGCCACCTCATCCTCTAGTGAGGAGGAAACTTTGATATGTAGAGGCAGAAACTTGTTTCTTTCTGTCAGGCCTGTTGCCATGAATGTTTAGGTTGCCATGGTGCCAGAGCACAAATTCACATAGAAACAATAAAAAATATATAATTAATAGACAATAAAATGATAAAAACTAAACAAAGAGGAATAAAAACAACAAAAACACAATATAGGCCGATGTTACATTGAAAATATGTCTTGGTTTTGACGAGCTGTAGTATTTTTAAAGGAACAATTATTAAAATAAACTATTAATGATAATAATGTGATAATTAAGTTACTTTATACAAACAACAATGGTTCTCTGTATGTTGAGAAAATATACAAATTTTATACCAATAAAATTGGTATCGAAAAAAGGATCGTTCAGGTACCGGTATCGAAGTTGAGGTATCGATATCGAAAATCTTTGAACGATACCCAGCCCTAGTATTTTATATAGATAATATTACAAATTAAGCTACACACAAAGGCCCCCCTCTGTCTCCCTCTTACTCATTCAAGCACATACATATCGGCGTTTCCACATTAGAAGACTCGGGCCGTTCTTTGACTTGACGCCACTTCAAAAATGAGATTAATTTATTTAACACACTCAAAAGTGTCCAAACATTGTTCTAAATTAACTTCATAAAGCAGTGAAACAGAAAAATCCTTTAATGCCATAAAATGAGCTCAAATAATATCTGAAAGACTGAATCTGAACATTTAAGCTGCTGAAAACTCACCGTCCCACCTTTTACGCCCACATCGCAAAAGGTGGGACGGAACATGACTACAGTCTCTGTAGAAAAATAAAATCCATTTATTTAACAGCAGCGTCAGGCTGTGTGAAACGGACTGGGAGCAAATAAAAAATCTTAAAGACATTTAAAGGCAGTAAGTAGGCTGATCCTGCTGTACTGTAAAAACCTGTAGGCAACATTAGCCTGAGGCTTTTAATCAGTCTCTGTAGGATCGCCATAGTCAAGAGTTGCTCCACATCACCGCTGCAAACAGAAAGCAGCCTATTGGCTAAAACAGTCTGTTGGATTTCCTACAGATGGTGATGTCATTTTCCAGAGAGCTGATTGGTCAGTATGCGTTTTCACAGAGTTAATCTCTTTTCTGGAACATAACCTGCTCGGAGCAGGTTAGCCGTTCAGCATAAGTTACAATGGAGATCTACTCTGGTGAGAAGTGAACCACCTTTGTGGTGCTGAAAACCCGGGGTTAACCCCGAAGTTACCTGGATAAGCTCAAATCCAGCTTCGTGGTACAGGCCTCTGGTGTGGAAAAAATAAAAAAAGATAAAATGAAAACAAACCAAAAAAAAAATCATACTGATCATAAAAAAATTAAGTTAAAAAAAGAAAGTTATGTTGAGAATGAAAACTTTTGTTCAGTACATTTTACTTCATAATTGTAACCGCATGTGTTTTATTTGTTGTTGCAAAACTTGTTCTGTATATAGTTTGTTTATCGTGATCTGAAGGTCAATGCTGATGCTGTCATGTAAATAGTTTTCTAATAGGCAATATATATATCAATTTATTAATCAACCCGTATAAATTGCATGCTTAAAATAACATACTGTTAAAGCCCCGCCCATTACAAGACAACCCGACCCACTTCCGGGTTAACTCCTGCCCACTTCAGGGGTAGGCCCCGCCCAGTCCGAGTACAGATACAGATAATGCTGTACTCGCTCATCCCTGGTTTTTTAGCCTCATGTGGAGTTTGTGTTGGAGTCTGTGTTGAGCTGGGAGCTGGTTGGTTATTGGTTTTATCGGACTCTGGTGATCGATTCTGAATGTTTCAAATTGCTTTAATATTCATTTTCCACAGTATCGATCCTGAAAATAATCTCTTCTCCCCGACAGCAAGCTGACACACACACCGCTGCAGTCACACAGCCCACCTCCTGTTACTCACAGCACTTTCTCATTTGCTTCCTTTGAATCGTGTTTCTTTCCCTGCCAGCTGTGATTAGCTGGTACTCGTCACTTGTGATTGGATGCTGGCAAAGGAAACATGCAAGCACATATGAAAGTGACGGTACAGAGCGAAGAAAAGAGCAAAGCACCTGCAGGACCGACACGCCATAGTTAAGGCTTTCATACATAAAAAACAAAAGCATCATCAAAAATATAACATAACCTGTTAACAGAAAAAACAGGTTGGACTAAAAACGAGCCGTTTTCAGGAAGTTCAGAGCAAAGTTTTCTGAGGGAGACGGGTTGGACCTCGAGCTTTTTCACTTTGCAAACCTGTTACATGCACAAAAAGATATATAACTCAATAAAGGAGAGAGAAGAAGCCAAAAATCATTATATGAACTCTTTAAAAAAGGAAACTAATGTAAAAAAGTTATTTTTCATAGAGTTTGGATTTTTTTCCAGTGTGGAGGAGCAGCCGTCCTGCTGTGCTTTGTGTCAGGACGTCCTGAAGGATCCAGTCTCTACCAGCTGTGGACACTGGTTCTGCAGACGGTGCATCACCTCATACTGGGACCAGTCTGCTTCATCAGGACACTCCCCCTGTCCCCAGTGTGGAGACAGATCCAGAACCAGACTGCAGACAGCCAGTCAGAGCAGCTCTGTACAAAGTAAGACTGGACATCTGTCTGCTTCTTCAGATATTCTGATATTGATGGTTTTTATATTAGTAATGAAAATAATCAGCACATATTCTTTGTTTTATCTCACATTGTTTCTCTTATTTAGTGAGAGGTGGTCTGCAGGAGGTTTTAGATGAACATAAGATCAGTCTGAGGAGGAGATGTGAACGTGTGACTGAAGGAAGTGATGAAACAGGAAGTGGAACCCTCCTCAACAGGATCTACACTGAGCTCTACATCACAGAGGGACAGAGTGAAGAGGTTAATACCCAGCATGAGGTGAGGCAGCTTGAGACAGCTTCCAAGAAGAAGACCCTCCATGGCGCTCCAATCAGGTGCCAGGACATCTTTAAAGCCTTACCTGGCCAACAGAGAGCCATCAGAGTGGTTCTGACCAACGGCGTCGCTGGCGTTGGAAAAACCTTCTCAGTGCAGAAGTTCACTCTGGACTGGGCAGAGGGCTCGGAAAACCAAGATGTCAGTCTGCTGGTTCTGCTCTCGTTCAGGGAGCTGAACTTGATCAAAGATGAGCAGCACAGTCTCCTCACGCTGCTCCATGTTTTCCATCCAACATTACAGAAGGTCCCAGCAGAGAAGCTCGCTGTCTGTAAACTGTTGTTCATCTTTGACGGCCTGGATGAAAGCAGACTTTCATTGGATTTCCACAACAATCAGGTTGTGTCTGATGTCACACAGAAGTCATCAGTCAACCTGCTGCTGACAAACCTCATCCAGGGGAATCTGCTTCCCTCGGCTCTCGTCTGGATAACGTCCCGACCAGCGGCGCCAATCAGATCCCTCCTTCGATGCGTCGGCAGGGTAACAGAAGTACTGAGGCTTCACTGGCGCCCAGAAGGAGGAGTACTTCAGGAGGAGAGTCAGTGATGAAGAGCTGTCCAGCAGAATCATCTCACACATCAAGACCTCCAGGAGCCTCCACATCATGTGTCTAATCCCAGTCTTCTGCTGGATCACTGCTACAGTTCTGGAGCACATGTTGACTACAGACCAGAGAGGAGAGCTGCCCAAGACCCTGACTGACCTGTACTCACACTTCCTGCTGGTTCAGATAAAGAGGAAGAAGCAGAAGTACGATGAGGGACATGAGAGCGAGTCCACAGGAGCTGGCGGAGGCTGACAGGAAGGTTCTTCTGAAGCTGGGGAGGCTGGCGTTTGAACAGCTGGAGAAAGGAAACATCATGTTCTACCAAGAAGACCTGGAGCAGTGTGGTCTTGATGTCACAGAGGCCTCGGTGTACTCAGGAGTTTGTACAGAGATCTTCAAAGAGAGTGTGATCTTCCAGAAAACAGTCTACTGCTTTGTTCATCTGAGCGTTCAGGAGTTTCTGGCTGCAGTCTACATGTTCCACTGTTACACCAGCAGGAACACAGAGAGACTGAAGGACTTCCTGGGGAAAGACTGGCACAGAGAAAACAGGTACAGTTTCCAGAAAGGTCACAATAATCAGGATCCATCCCTGGATGACTTCCTGAGGAGAGCCATGCAGAAATCCCTTGACAGTAAAAATGGCCACCTGGACCTGTTTGTCCGCTTCCTTCATGGCCTCTCTCTGGAGTCCAACCAGAGACTCTTAGGAGGCCTGCTGGGTCGGACAGACAACGGTCCAGAAATCATCCAGACAGCCATCAACAACCTGAAGAAGAAGAGGGGAAAGATCCCTCCTGACAGAAGCATCAACATCTTCCACTGTCTGACGGAGATGAACGACCACTCAGTACATCAGGAGATCCAAGAGTTCCTGAAGTCAGAGAACCGATCAAAGAAGAAACTCTCTGTGATCCACTGCTCAGCTCTGGCCTACATGCTGCAGATGTCAGAGGAGGTTCTGGATGAGTTGGACCTGAAGAAGTACAACACATCAGAGGAGGGACGACGGAGACTGATTCCAGCTGTGAGGATCTGCAGAAAGGCTCGGTAAGTCCAGATGTGATTATCATTAAAATAGTGTTTTACTTGTTTTTTTCAAATATTTATGTTAGTTGTATTTTGTCATTGATCTTCTTCAGTTGGTTGTGTAATGACAGTTAACAATTAATGAACACAGTTATTCTATTTATTTCTAAACATTAGCCTCCATAAACTACTGTTCCTATGAAACACACACTGTCTCTGTAAATCTCCTGAGCGTGTTGAACCCAGCAATGGAGTATTTTATTGCTAATGAATTCCACTTTTGTGGCATTATGATATTGTCAGGTTCAAAATCCTATTTAGAGGTTGTTTATATTGGTTCATACACAAAAAGCAAACAACAGCTGCACCCGCGATGAGAGAGAGAGAAAGACAAAAACGTGGTGAGCTTTATAGCTCCCAACCACTCAGGCGCCTGGAGAAGCATTTAAGAGCGAAAGCGAGGAGAGAGAGACAGCCAGAGATATCACATGAAAGATGATCCAGTACAAAATTCAAGAGCAAGGTGCTCTTGACAAGGCATCTGCCACGATGTTTTCAGAGGCCTTAATGTGGCGGATATCCAAACAATAGGGCTGAAAAAACTAAATCCATCGCATCAACCTGCGGTTTGGACAGTGTAAAGAATGCAAAAAGGTTATGGGATTGTGGTCTGTATAGACCACCTGAGGAACACTACCAGAGTCAATATAGACTTCAAAATGTTGTAATGCCCAAATGAGTGCAAGAGTCTCCTTCTCAATAACAGAATAATTTAACTGAAAAGAATTAAATTTCTTTGAGTAGAAACTTACAGGTCGTTCAATACCACTGTTGGCACACTGAAACAAAACAGCACCTGCCCCTACATCACTTGCATCCACGTGCAGCTTGAAGGGTCGGTCCATGCATGGAGCTGAAGAACAGGAGGTGAGCAAAGAACAGATTTAACATCTTCAAATGCTTGTTGACAAGAAGCTGACCAAATGTACTTAGCTTTTCCTTTTTGTAGATCTGTCAAAGGTGATACCACAGTTGAAAAGTTTTTACAGAAACTGCGATAATAACCCACAAGTCCCAGAAATCGCTGGAGTTCTTTTTTAGTTGTGGGCACTGGATACTGCTCAATTGCAGTAACTTTTGCCTGTACCGGTCGCACGTTGCCCTGCCCTACTACCTTACCAAGGTAGGTGACGGTTGCCTTAGCAAACTCACACTTTGCCAAGTAAACCGTGCGTCCGCCAGACGTTCAAACAGCTTCTTGATACGAACCAAATGTTCTTCCCACGTATCACTATAGATCACAACATCATCCAGATACACAGCACATCCGTCTAGCCCAGACACAACCATATTCATAAGGCGCTGGAATGTTGCCGGTGCGTTACGTAACCCAAAACTCATCACAGTATAGGAAAATAGACCAAAAGTTTATATGAAGGCAGAAATCTCCCTTGCTCTCTTGGACAGAGGTACTTGCCAATATCCCTTCAATAAGTCGAATTTACTTACGTACTGAGCTGAGCCAACTTGATCAACACAATCTTCCATACGTGGCAGTGGATACGCATCTGGTTTTGTGACCCCATTTACCTTGCGATAGTCTTACAAAACCTAGGACTTTTATCTGATTTATCTACCAGTAAACAAGGAGATTTCCCAACTGGATGATGAGGGTTCTGCAATACTGTTCTCAAGCATATATTTTACCTCCGCATCCATCACCTTTCGCTTTTTCTCTAACACCCGGTAAAAACGTTGGCGGATTGGCTGCGCTTCACCTACATCAATGTCATGTTCTAACAGATGTGTTTGAGTGGTCGTGTCATTGAACAAACAAAGATAACTGTTAATAAGAGCAGACAGCTCAATGTACCTCTCCTCAGACAAATGACCAAACAAACCCTCTAGATTCTGCAAGGTCTCAGAATTCTTTAAGCGGCCATGCAACAAAGTCTCATCAGGAGGTGTAACTCCGTCATCCTCCTGTACAGAGAAACACTTCATACCATTCCCCACTGTTGCAACCACTGAAACTGCTTTCAAGGAATCTTTCCGCTCCCCACCACGCGACTCAGAAACTTGAAATTGACGAGCATAATAGGGTTTCAGAAGATTTACGTGACAGAGTTGGGTAGGTTTCCTACGCTTTGGCGTTAACAGGTAGTTTTGTTCTGAAACCTGACGCAAAACTATAAAAGGACCAGTGAACTTAGCCTGAAACGGTGAAGTGACAAGTGGACACAAAGCAAGAACCTGATCACCAGGACTAAACTGCCGATGCTCAGCTTTGCGATCATATAGGCACTTCATATTCTCTTGTGAGGAGGTCAGCTTCTCTTTAGCCATCTCCCCAGCAGTATACAGCCAATGTCGGAAACTGTTAACATAGTCAGCCATGTTACTAGGAGTTTCTGATTTCCCAACAACATCATGCAGCAGAGTGAGCGGCCCACGCACTGTATGCCCAAACACAAGTTCATTGGGGCTAAAACCAGTGCTTTCCTGCACAACCTCTCTGGCGGCTAACAATAACCATGGCAAGCCTTCTTCCCAATCCTGGTTCAACTCAACACAATAACCATACAACAAAGACTTGAGGGTCTGGTGAAATCTTTCCAGAGCTCCTTGACTCTGAGCATGGTATGCAGAGAACTGGTTATGTTTAACCCATAGTTGTTTTAGAACTTGTGCAAACAGATGAGATGAATGAAATTTGAGCCTTGATCACTCTGAACTATCTTTGGGACACCAAAGATTGACATGAAGTGGGTCAGCGCTTTTACCACCGATTTGGCAGTAATAGAACGTAATGAATATGCAGCTGGATATCTTGTACACTGACACATCACTGTAAGCAAGTAATTACTACCAGATCTAAAATGAGGAAGGGGTCCAAAACAGTCAATTATCAGGGGCTCAAACGGCTGCAAGATAACTGGAATGGGATACAGAGGAGCTGGCTTTAAACTCTGATTTGGCTATCCAGTCATCTGACATATGACATGTTTTAATATACTTTGACACATCCCTTTTTAATCTTGGCCAAAAAAAGTAGTGCAGAATGTAACCATATGTCTTACGGACCCCTAAATGTCCTGACTGATCATTCTTCACGAAACTTTGAAGGAACAACAATCTGAAACACTGGACTACCAACAAAGTTTTCCCCATGCGGCAACCATATCCTCACCAACAGTTGATCTTGTAGCAAGTAACCACTTACAACACTCTTTCCATCTGTAGCGGTGAGAACACATTCAAACAGCGAACTCAGAGAGGGATCAGCTCTCTGCTCTGCAACCAGGTCACTGCGAGAAACAGACAAAAGAGAATCAGGAATGACAGCAAAAATCTCTTCTGCTCCATCCTGCTCAGATGCAGGCTCTGGCTCCAACTCAGCACGGTGCATAGCTCGTGTCACTGCTCAAGCTGTAAAGACCCCAGGGAAACATCTAGCACTTTCATCAGGTTTTCCTGTCACAGAGGGTGAAGAAGTTACTATAGGAGGCGGTGGCAGACCATCAGCCCACACACGGTTACCAGCCAGGTCGTTCCCTAGAATGATTTGCACTCCTTCAATTGGTAGTGCTGGCCTTATGCCCATGGCAACCTCACCTTGGACCAAACCACAGTTAAGTGTCAGTCTATGCACTGAAACAGGCAGTACAATTTAAACCCATTCCCCGCATCATCTCACAATATATTAATGAAAAGCTCCAGTATCTCTCAAAATCTTTACCGGTACGGTGACATCACTCCCCACTAGCGACACACAGCCATCAGACACGAAAGCTGAGAAGTCTGACTCCTCCAAGCTACACTTATCACCAGCGTCCACCTGTTGACAGGGAGAAATGACAGGAATGACTTAACCATAAAATTGCAACCCACCTGCAGCTTCGCATGTTCTCCCGAGACAACTGCTCTAACCACGTTCATCACCACACTACAACCCCCCAAACGAACTCCAAGGGGAACCCGCTCTTTTGCCTAAACAGGGACAATACAACAGCAATTTACTATGGCCATGAGCAGGACAAACAGAACTCAGTGCCACAAAATCACCAGCATCTCCCAGCCTGGCAACATAAATTCTCTCCCTCAAACCAATCCACAATTTGTCAATCAGTACTATTGCTTACCCAAAGATAATAATGTGTGAATCAGTGTCAGCCATGTCAGTGTGTGGGTGTGTAAAACATCAGTAAGAACACAAAAAGCAAACAACATTGTTTGTCGTCACATTGTTCACTGTTCATAAATGCAGGACATGTCAAACTGTTCTTTAATGCATGAAGTAAATATAAAGTTTCCTCTTTCATAATAAAACATTTTATGTGTCCTGACAGACTTTCTGACTGTGGACTCTCAGAGACTCACTGTGAAGTTGTGGCCTCAGCTCTGGAGTTCAGCCCCTCCCATCTGAGAGAACTGGACCTGAGTAAGAACAATCTGCAGGATTCAGGAGTGAAGCTGCTGTCTGCTGGACTGGAGAGTCCACACTGTAGACTGGAGACTCTGAGGTCAGTCCACTGACTGTGACAGAAAGTAGATAAATATTTAACAGGACAGTTTTTCAGCTTCCACAGAATCACATTGTGGTCCGTCAGTCAGTGATGATGTCAGTACTGATGAGGCTGTAGAGTGTGTGAGAGATATGAATGAGGTAGCTCTGATGATAGCAGATAAGAACACTGCAGACAGTTTGAGCTTCTGTGTAAACAGAGAGGCAGGTTTGATAAAGAAAAAGACAAAGCTCAGTAAAGGTGAATTTAGGAACTATGATGATCTTCACGATATAAGAAGCTGATGTGGCTGACACAGAGACAACCCACACAGCCGCTTTGGTATGGTGTGCATTAAACCAGAGCTGAGAGTAATAAACAGCAGCCTTACCCGGGGATTCCACAGGGCACAGCTGTGATAGGGTTTTGTTCTGTCCTCTGCTTCATGGCCGACAGCGAGCATTTCAGAGGCAAAGACTTTTGCTGCCTGTTTGGTAGTTTGTCCTTGATTTTTGTGCTTTCACCATGGTTAAATTGGCCACACAGCCCTACACCGCCACAAATCCACCACAAAACAAAGCAATCAGCTGACCAGTCGAGCAGAGCATTCAGAACCAACAATGGAGTTCACAATGGTCAGTTGGTCATTTGTCGTGTGAATTACATAATAAAAATAGCACTCATCACTTCTCCTCTTAGTCCAAATGAGCCTGACAACATTCATTGCCATATCAACCCGCCTGATTTCACTTTCCACACTTGCGCTTGACCAATGTTATAATTCGGTTTAAATAAAAGAAATCTCAGCATGCTTTTTTTGGTAATATAAGGTGTCAATATCTGAAATGTAACAATAAACAGGAAAATAATTAGGTTAATAGTTTAAACTACTACACAATGCCCGTTGGATGATATTCCTTTGTTTAATTTGCATTGGAACTGTAACAGAGCAGAGGTATTGTCTCTAATACCAGTATTGCAGTTATGCTAAGTGTATCTGTGAATCAGTGTTTTGGTCACTGACTGACTTTAAACACACTGCATTGATGAGCTTTAAATAAGGCATAAAGCTAACGCAGCTAATGTTAGCCACATTAGCCATGAAGCTAATATTAGCTTTCCAGTAGAGTTCCACTAAAGCGACCTATCACAGCTACCACTGTAGTTATTTAATGTGCTTGAAATAAGACTTAACCTTCACACAATTTCTCTCGACTGTCCCTCAGCATGAAATAACTATACTCCAACACTGCCCAGAGTGTAGAATAGATGCAAGCCACATTAGCCACAGGGCATGCTAGCGACAAACGTGCATGTTTAATGTGTGAAGTCGGCTTCAACCCATCCTTGTGTCAGTTCTGAAATGAATCCTGGTTTGTAACTTTACTGGTGGTCTTTGTGAAATAGGTAGTACAGTACAGACAATGTTCAGCAGTCTGTTGCACCGGCTGTGTGTAACTTAAAATTTAGCCTAGTTATAAATTATTACTAATTTGCGATTTGTGCATTACTAAAAAGAAATCGTAGCACCTAGGGGTGGGAGAAATAATCGATTTTAAGATGCATCGCGATGCAGACGTGGAAGATTATTAATCGATTAACAAATGTCTAAAAATTGATTATTTAAATGTTAATTGATAACGTAATGTTGACGGAACACAAAAGGCGGAACTCGCGGAAGAGCAGCGCCCGGACCGTCTGAGGAGCGCACACAACAGAGAGACCAGTGTCCCCCTGTATTCGTCACCGCTGCAGAATGAATAACCACCCAAAGTGTCACACAATCATTAATATCAATGCTCAAGTAATTATTTTAAGTCGCACACGGCGAGCATGGTGATATTCAACGCTCGGCAGCTTTTTCCGAGCGTTGAATCCCGCCCCCCATCAGACTCCAGACTTTTGGGGACAGAGCCTTCAGTGTCACAGCCCCCACCTTCTGGACCTCATCCCACAGAGATCCGAAACTCTCCCTGTCTGGACACTTTCAAAAATCTACTAAAACCCAGCTCTTTACCCAGGCATTCAGTCCTGAATGACTTTTTGTTGTTCTGTCACTGTGCAAAGCGTCCTTTGGTCCCGTTAAAGGTGCTAAAGAGATTTATTTATTTTTGTAACATTAGCTAAATTAGTAATGAAGTAATTAATTATCAGCTGTAGGTCATTACTAACTAACCTACCTGTCAAGGGTTGAGAACATCAGGTACAAGCTGAGACTGAGAGATTTTACAGTTCTGATAATAAGGAATTGCAGTAATCCAGCCTAAAAGTAATAAATCCATGGACTAGTTTTTCTGCATTATTTTGCAACAGGATTTAGCAGATTTTTCCAATACTATGTAGGTGAAAAAAGGCCCTTGAAGTTCGTTTTATGTGAGAGTTAAAGTACATGCCTTGATGAAAGATACCTCATGGCGGTGCTGGAGGCCAGGGCGATGCCATCCTGAGTAACAACAGTACTGTCAAAAGGTTTTAGACAGTTGTTCCAAAATGCTGTAAAATAAGACTGCTGTCAAAAATAGACATGTCAGTAGGTTAGTAGGGCCCTATGAAATTAAACCTTTTCTCTTTTAATTTTTCTGAATTCTAAAGGCATATAAAAGGTGAATAGGATTGGATAGGATTTTTTTAACGCAGGGATTTATTCTATAAGCTGAATATGCTCTTGATAGGAAACGAAAAAACATGTCTGAGAAATAGATCAGTGTAGGCCTAAACCTTTGGTAGTCTCTCCCTTTCATATCCTCATCTTGGCAGGTTATGAAACGTACCTGTTTTTCCTTCATGTCTTTGTTCCCACTGAGTTGTGTGCACAAGTGATCTTCATCATTTATTCTTTATTCAGATTGAGGTTCTGCAGGTTGTCAGAGATCAGCTGTGCTTCTCTGGCCTCAGCTCTGAAGTCCAACCCCTCCCATCTGAGAGAGCTGGACCTGAGTCTCAACTACAACCTGCAGGATTCAGGAGTGAAGTTGCTGTCAGATTTTCTGGAGAGTCCACACTGCAGACTGGAGACTCTGAGGTCAGACACCATTTTTCCTTCTGTGCTGAGATTAATATGATGTGAAAGTTGTGGTGACACTAAAGTGAAGACATAAGGCTGATATTATACTGATCCACACTGAGGATCTTAATGCTAAAGGCTCTTTTCTTCAGTGGTTTAGTCCATTGACTGTGGCAGAGCGATGTTGAGCTCCACATTTAAAACTCCACTGGATAATTTACTCTGAACCTCTTAAATGCAAAAAAAACAAAAAGGTTTTTTATGATTTAAAAAAAAAATCATAAATGTTACCTTGTTGGCCATCTGGCATACAAATATAAAAAATCCCAGTGGGCTGCTGCATCTGTGGGTTGGTGGACCACCAAAAAATCCATAAAGTTTTTTGTGAAGGGCTTCTCTTTACCGGTCCTAATGGGCTTGTCATTGAAGTGGTGTATAAAATAAACCTGTGTGCATGTTACTGGGCTGGGCTTACTGTCCAATAACATCCAACTTAGTTAAGCTTGTGCTTACATCATAGAGTCCATTTTATTCTCCTCTGTCATAAATTCTTTTGGGTCTCACCATCCAGCAAAATGACATTTTTCATTGTTAGAATTTGATTCACTCAGTCCAAGAACATTTGGAAAGTCTAGAAGAGCAACATGATTGAATTATTTTATCCCCATTCAAGTTACCATATAGTTTTGTATAGGTTAGGGTGTACATAAACATATGTAGTAATAACAATAATACATACATACAATATATACTTGTAAAAGAGACAAGCTCATTGATTATGACATGGTAATGTTGAGCTCCACATTTAAAACCTGAACACATCTGATTGGATTAGAAATGAATTTTTATCTCCATCATTTATTCTTTGTTCAGATTGAGTCTCTGCAGTTTGACAGAGATCAGCTGTGCTTCTCTGGCCTCAGCTCTGAAGTCCAACCCCTCCCATCTGAGAGAGCTGGACCTGAGTCTCAACTACAAGCTGCAGGATTCAGGAGTGAAATTGCTGTCAGATTTTCTGGAGAGTCCACACTGCAGACTGGAGACTCTGAGGTCAGACACCATTTTTTCCTTCTGTGCTGAGATTAATATGATGTGAAAGTTGTGGTGACACTAAAGTGCAGACATAAGGCTGATATTATACTGATCCACACTGAGGATCTTAATGCTAAAGGCTCTTTTCTTCAGTGGTTTAGTCCATTGACTGTGGCAGAGCAACGTTGAGCTCCTCATTTAAAACTGTACTGGATTATTCACTCTGAACCTCCTAAACTCCTAAAGGTTTTTTTACCTTAAATGTTACCATGTTGGCCATCAGACATACAAACATGAACAATTCCAGTGGGCCGCTGCATCTGTGGGTTGGTGGACCATCAAAAAATCCATACAGTTTTTTGCGAAGGGCCTCTCTTTACTGGCCATGGGGGATTTGTCATCCAAGAGGTGTTTGAAATAAACCTGTGTGCATGTTACTGGGACTGGGCTCACTGGCCAGTCACATCCAACTTAGTTAAGCTTTGCTTACATCATTGAGTCTAGGGCTGCAGCTAATGATGTTTGTAGTATTCAAGGCTTCTATAGATTATTTAAAAGATTCATCGATGCCTTGTTTAAGAAGTACTTTTGCTTGGTGGCACAAAAAGGAGAACAACAAACGCACATGTTTTATTTTTTTTCAACTGAGGACTGTGGCTTACTTTGGCTAGCTTTCAACTCAACAATCAATAATAATTTCACTTAAATGCTAAAGTGTCTGTCACTGTTACCTTGTCTTTGGTCCGCTAAACACTGAATGATTTCAAGCAGGAACATTGTCTTCTAACGTTACATCATTTATTCTTTATTCAGACTGAGTCTCTGCAGGTTGTCAGAGATCAGCTGTGCTTCTCTGGCCTCAGCTCTGAAGTCCAACCCCTCCCATCTGAGAGAGTTGGAGCTGGGTGGAAACAACCTGCAGGATTCAGACGTGAAGCTGCTGTCTGATCTGAAGGAAAGTCCACACTGCAGACTGGAGACTCTGAGGTCAGTTCAGAGACATTTACACCGGGTATTTTTAATCATCTTTTTAATCCTCATTGAGATTGGATTACTGTCCTACAGAGCTAATCCTGGACATGAGTAATTTGAGGTGCCAGCACATCAACCAAAGACTCTTTAAAATCTAAAAAAAAACACAGTTTTGTGAGTTTTGGGAAACTTTATAAACTTTGTGATATGCTGTCTACAACAAGCTCATTATTTTCTTATCTTGTAATTTGCTGTACGACTATTATGATGTTTTATGATGACTGATTTATGATTATTAATTAGAGTCTGATCCTTCACTCATGTAATTAGTATTGCATAGTTTGCCCACCAGAGGGTGCTCTGCAGCTCCCCTGTTAACAACACTGCAGGACCACAAAACATTCAATCTGCTGACTGGAGTCTAATGGTGATTTCAGACCAAACATGAATCGAGCGTTTGGGGCGGTGAGTTTACATACAAAGTCAATGCAAAGACGCGTGGAGCCGCGATTTCCTGTCGGGCGGCGTGAAGCGGCGTGAAGGGGGCGGGGCCGGCGACGTGAAGACAACACGATGGAATTCGCGTGAGTTGAATATTTTCAACTCAATCGAAAAAGTCGCGCGACGCTGAGTCGCGATAGCCTATCAGCGTTGACATTGTCCATACGTCACCGAGGCTTCAGAGCGTTGTGTGCAGAGGGCCGGGCAGAGCGGGGGATTGAAAATCTGCAGGCCGGCTGAGAGCTGCTAAACTTGGGCTAGAGGAGCAGGGAGCAGCTGCAACCTTTGGAGAAATAAACACACACAAGTTGGTCGGATTCGGTTCTGACAACTATGCCGTTTACTCGGAGTAGGAGCTCGGAGTTAAATGTTTTTATTAAATTAGCGTTTTACTTTAGTTTTGGGGATTTCAACGTTGATTTATCTTGACTGGAGCTTCTCAGCAGCTAGATTCCGTGCACATCCGGTTACAGTGTAACCAGTGTACAGTGTCGGACTACGATTTCATAAAAACGGGACAAAGCTGGACGTTACTTGGAGAAAAGAAAGCGAGAAGGCTGAACTACCTGGTGAGTTCAGAAAACATGTGTCTGTAACTTTATTCCAGCTGTCGTTGTACTTTACTGTGACCAAGTTAGCATAGCACAGCCCTGATCGATCCGAACTCCATTCAGAAAACAAACATTTTAGAAGTTGTTGTCCTGCTGTCTTGCTGACAGACCTGACAAAGCATGAATTCATGTTTAACAAATCTGCATCATGTTGTGGTTATTTCGGCATCAGTTTGATCCGTTTATTACTATTTAATCACAGCAAAATGTTTACTTTGGCTTCATACAGTTGGAGTAATGGCGAGTTGTGTTTATTGTGTTTAAAATCGCCTTCTCGCGTTGTGTGTGAACACTTGCAGCGAATGTACTCGCGCGAGGAAAACGCTGCGAGGCGAAAAATCGCGTTTGGTTTGAAACCGGCATAAGGAGCATGCAGAACCAACAATGGAGGAGAGTATGTGATCAGGGGTAGTTAGTCTTTTGGATAGGATTTTTTTAACGCAGGGATTTATTCTATAAGCTGAATATGCGCTTGATAGGAAACGAAAAACATGTCTGAGAAATAGATCAGTGTAGGCCTAAACCTTTGGTAGTCTCTCCCTTTCATATCCTCATCTTGGCAGGTTATGAAACGTACCTGTTTTTCCTTCATGTCTTTGTTCCCACTGAGTTGTGTGCACAAGTGATCTTCATCATTTATTCTTTATTCAGACTGAGTCTCTGCAGGTTGTCAGAGATCATGCAGAACCAACAATGGAGGAGAGTATGTGATCAGGGGTAGTTAGTCTTTTGTCAGGTGAAATACGAGGCTTAAAATAGCCCTCATCACTTCTCCTGTCCTGAAAACATTCAGGACCAGACTTCCTAACCCCCCCATTTTTCATTGATTTGATTGTAGTTTTAGCAAACAGTGTGACAGTTTAAGTGGTGGCTGTGTGTTTGTCTGTTCAAAACACTGCGAGCTTAAATAAATCGTCTAAATGCCCATGTTATCAACTGATTTGTGTCGCGTCGTTTTGAATGTGTTTGTACTTACATACTGGAGACCGCTGTCAGCTGTACCAGAGAGCCCAGATTTACCTGTGATACAACAACTGTATCTACTGTCAGTCATGTTTATAGTCACTCATTCTGCAATCAGACACAAGTTAGAAGCAGGGATGTAGAAACCAGAATCAGTAGGGAATGGTGTATACGATGTAAAGATAAAGTCTATGGTCACAGCTCTGTGTGTAAGTAGGCTGACAGTGATAGTAAATTAATCTAAAACGTGACAGAAGGAAAGACAATAATAATTGGTAATCAAAGTTGTTTCAGAGTGTACAGCCTATACATTGGGCTAATAGTCCCTCTGTGAAGGGATGGCCATCGGATGCCTGCAGCTGTTTTTCATGTTGCTTTCTATGATGCAGTGGTTAGATGTGGACGGCCTGTTCTGCTCTGCACCGGTGTGTGTGTGCGCCTGTGTGCGTTGCTGCGTTATATAAATGGACTCGATAGAAATGCCCTGAAGGTAACGAAACAGGTGTGAAAAAGACACAGTTTAACTACAGAAATGAGTTTGCTTGTTGTCGACTAGCACCCAGCAGCTAGCTAGCTCCGACCCTAAAGCTGCTGTTAGCGGCTCGCTGTACAGTGAGGTGAGATCCACAGACCCACTTACTCTGCTATATGGCACCAAATTACTTCACTGATGAAAAATGAATACCGTGCTGTTGAGCCACAACATATTACCACGGGGAAATTACTTCACTGCGACAGCCCTACTTCTCATAATTATTTACAAATCTTCCTTACTACTTCAATTAAATTCCCTCACGCAATTGTTTCAATTATATTAAATTTTATTTATATATTTATTATATAGGGCCAAATCACAACAACAGTTATCTCACCGTGCTTTTCATAAAGAGAAGGTCTAGACCGAACTCTGTGATGATATTCACAGAAACCCAACAATTTCTCAATTCCAGAAACTCAGGTAAACTCCCACTGCAGCTTTACATTAATGTTTTTATCAGCTGCAGGTTGAACTAATCCAGGCTCGTTACATGATCACGGTACATTTACTGCATTTAGCCGACGTGCTACATCGTTAACTCGCCTGCTGCTTTCAGTAACTATCTTTACTATCTGTGACTCTGTCAGCGGAGGCTCAGCAATGTCAGCACAGCTACATGTACTGGATGATAATGAAACGGGTAGAGAGCTGGACTGAATATTATAAGATTGTGTCTCACTTTATAACAGTCAGACCGCAGTAAGTAACTTTACTGTAACTAGTGTCAGTGGATGGCTCTTCTTCCTCTGGGTTGTAGATTATGTGGGTCATGTTAGTTACAGCAGCTGAGAGGTGGAGAAGCTGTGTACCTGAGTATCAGTAAAAACACAACAAACCTAAACTGAACGTTAGGGGGGTCGGGAACTGGTCCCAGGGGGGTCCCAATGGCTTTGGTTCAATTTAGAAAAGAGCAAAGCGCTGCACGTTTTTAAATGTTGCTAGGCAACCACTGAATCAGCTATCCTGTCAGTCTAATCAAAGATTATAGCGCCAGCGATCTGTAATCTTTGGTTTGCTGCTAATTAATAACTATATTAGCAGAATCTTGATCACAGCTCACAGGTCTGAGTCTTTTGTTGCTAAAAACATCTGCCAAATCTCGGGGAGGGAAAGGGAGACACCACGAGACTCGAAGCGCCCAGGTGCATTAACAGCGCGCAGAAATGCCTAAAGAAAACAATTAAACAAGGCAAGGTAAGTTTATTTGTATAGCACATTTCAACAACAAGGTAATTCAAAGTGCTTTACATAAAACATAAAAGCAACAGGGAAAATATAATAAAAATGTTTGAAAGTAACATAAATATAATAAAAGTTCCAGCGTTACAATCAGGGTTAAAAGAGTTAAATGGAAAATAAAAACAGGCTGAGGGGTTGAGCAAATAACTGAGTCACAATCATTCTGAAAAGAGAACAAACAGAGAAGTACACTTAATCTACTCTCTCTAGCTGGTCTGTACTCGGGTCCACAGCAATCTTTGGGTCCACTGAAACTCCAAAAACCCTCGGACACTACAGAGAAACCAGGACCTGTCTGTCAGCAGGCCCCTTTGATCAAGTTAGACTCTGGACCCACCTGCACGTTTACAGGTGGACAGAGGTTCCTGCAAATCACTCGGGCGCCAGATTTAAGATTCACTTCCTTCACTCTGTTCAATCTCACTCCCAAAACGTCCTAACCCAGCTACCTACTCATTTCTCACCGTGTAAGTATTTAATTAAAAGCAGTGGTAAAAAGAAAAGTCTTCAGTCTTGATTTAAAAGAACTGACAGTTTCAGCAGACCTGCAGGTTTCTGGGAGTTTGTTCCAAATATACGGAGCATAATAACTGAACGCTGCTTCTCCTTGTTTAGTTTTGACTCTGGGGACAGAAAGCAGACCTGCAAAAAACACGTTCTGTCTGATCTGTGGAGGAAGGGGGGGGGGGGTCGTGCAATATTTTGAACTTCAAAAAGGGGTCGGACTGCCAGAAAGGTTAAGAACCCCTGCTATAGGCAATATATCTTTGTACCGTATAACATTAGCAATGGCTCGACGTTAGCTCGACTTTCTCCAGCTTTACTAATGCTCACTTTGTTCTTACTCGACATCATCTGAACCTGTTTGGTCTGATGGGCTTCAGCACATAAACCTTTATTGTTGTTCTGGATCCTTACGTGGACCCTGTGTTTGGCTGTGAGCCGGTTGTTTTATGGTGTTAGCGGACTGCATGTCGTTAGCTGCTGTGTTGTCGCTGTAGTACGAGAGGCTCGGGAGCGCTCACAGAGCTGAATCCGACCCGGAGACCTCACATTAAAAGCAGAATAGTGTCTGATGGAAGCAACACAGAAAACAGGCGTGTGCTTCATTTACAAGAGAGTTTTGAGCCCATTGATAATAAGGCAATGAAAATTTGATTAATTTCATTTTAAAACATAGATATAGTCCCTCTAAATGTTCAATTTCAATACCACATACCAGAACAAGGTCGAAGGTGTGATTAAAACAGTGAGAACACTTTGAGAGAAGCCAATTGAATCTAACAGAGAGATAAACACAGTACTAAAGCTGTCATTCTATCATATTAAAATCCCCTACAATAATAACTTTGTCCATTTTAAGGACTAAAGTTGACAAAAACTCTGCAAATTCAGATAAGAATTCAGAGTACAGCCCAGGTGCTCGGTAAACTACAACAAATAGAATTGGTTTCAGTGATTTCCAGCTTGGGTGTGAAAGACTCAGAACAAGGCTTTCAAATGAGTTATAATTTAGTTTAGGTTTAGAGCTGATTACTAGGCTAGAGTCAAAGATGGCTGCAACTCCACCTCCTCGGCCTGTGCTTCGAGGAATGTGAGTATTAATATGACTGGGAGGGGTGGATTCATTTGGGCTCACATATTCTCCATCACATCATCACTCTGTGTTCCAGCTAAGCGTCAAACACCTCAGCCTGTTTCCTGTACAGGCTGTGTGTAAGTAAACACATGAAAATGATCATGACACCAATGAGATTTTTGACGTTTGCAGTGTTTTGAACAGTCACCTCCAGGATCAGTCAGCATTGTCCTCGTTTAAACTAATTTACAGCTTTGAGATTTCACGGCACGGTAACAAGAACAGGACCCAAATGCAGATGACGAGGCAGACTGATTTAGTTCTGGGGTTGCTTGATGAAATAGAGCTCCTAAAGCTTACAGAGTTATGAGGCAGGCCAGGATCAAAACCAGGAAGGGAGTCCAAACAGGCAACAACTCAAAAGGGGCAGACCAAGGAAGGAAATCCAAGATACAAAAGATCAGGCAGAGAATCAAGACAGGCAGGTTCTGGGTCGGGTTCAGGTTCTGGGATGGAAGCAAACTGGCTGAAGAACATTCGATCTGGGCCTGTAGATCCTGAACATACACATGAGCAGCTGATGAGGGAATGAGGTGCAGGTGGACAGATGGGAGGGGCACTGGGTCTGGGATGGAGAGAGAAAAGTCAGAGAGCATTGGACTGCTGGAGAACAGAAACTAAGGGCTCAGGGGAAGTGGGTAGGAAAGACAGAAATACAGAAAGACACTAATCTCCATCTTTGATTCTTTATTCAGATTGGAGGACTGCAGTTTGTCAGAGATCAGCTGTGCTTCTCTGGCCTCAGCTCTGAAGTCCAACCCCTCCCATCTGAGAGAGCTGGACCTGAGTAAGAACAAGCTGCAGGATCCAGATGTGCTGCTGCTGTCAGGTTTTCTAGAGGATCCAGACTGCAGACTGGAGACTCTGAGGTCAGACACCATTTTTTCCTTCTGTGCTGAGATTAATATGATGTGAAAGTTGTGGTGACACTAAAGTGCAGACATAAGGCTGATATTATACTGATCCACACTGAGGATCTTAATGCTGAAGGCTCTTTTCTTCTTCAGTGGTTTAGTCCATTGACTGTGGCAGAGCAATGTTGAGCTCCACATTTAAAAGCTTAATATAAGCAGAAACATCTCCACTGGATAATTCACTCTGAACCTCTTTGTTACGTCCCGGCTCGATGGGTAAAGAAAGCAACATAAACTGGATGTTTCTGGTGAAAAGGTGTTTAATTGGAAAGTGAGAGTTTAACACAAATGTAGAACCACAGTAAAGGGCCTTCTGGGTTCTGCTTAGACCATAAAACAAGAGAACAAAAGAGGTCTCCACTAAGAGAGACAGTTACCAAGCTCCACAAAAATAAAGTGAAACAGAAGAAGATCTCTCTTCAGCTCCAAATGGTTTTAAAAGCCAAAACACAAAGAGAGCAGCAGCCATAACCCTAGAGAGGCTAACAGGGGAATACTAAGACAACACAAAGGGGTCAGTAGTGAAACTAAACCTTGGCCCAGTCCCACAGCTAGAATTAAGAAAGAACAAAAACATTCTAGATAATTACACACTTCGACACTGAGCCAGCAGCTAACAGATCACTCAAGTCTGTAGTAGTTAAGGACGACAAAAGCACGGAGTGACAACAGCTTAACACGACACACTTGCGTCCTACAGACTTTAATTTAATGCAACAAGGCCGACGGATCAAAGAAAATCACCACCGGCAGGAACTAAAAGACACCACAAGGCCAACTGAGCACTGAAACCCAGCGGGGCCTCGAGCAGCAAGCTAACACGCTATTTAAGAACAGTCCGTGTTGATGCAGTCTGCAAGTAGAAGGATCCGTCAGAACCAATCATCAGCCGGCAATCTGACAGCTGACTTAACGTTTCATCCACAGACTTAGAAATAATAAAACAAACAGACGTAACGCTCTTCCTGATTATCAGCTTCTATTCCACATCATGTTTTTAAAGAAATGATAATAAAATACATAAATACAATGAATAAATAAATAATCTCTATTTCAACTATCAGACAATAACAAATATTTCCATTTTCTAAACTTCTACATTCTAAACCTTCTTCAGCTCTGAACCGATTATTAAACACTGAATGATTTCAAGCAGGAACATTGTCTTCTAACGTTACATTATTTATTCTTTATTCAGATTGAAGGACTGCAGGTTGTCAGAGATCAGCTGTGCTTCTCTGGCCTCAGCTCTGAAGTCCAACCCCTCCCATCTGAGAGAGCTGGACCTGAGTGAGAACAAGCTGCAGGATTCAGGAGTGAAGCTGCTGTGTGGTTTTCTGGAGGATCCACACTGCAGACTGGAGACTCTGAGGTCAGTTCACTGACTCTCTGTTACTATTGTAGATCTGATATGTTTAATTAACACTTGAAGCTAATTTCTGTTCAGACACAACTTCCATCCATAAAGTTGTAAATGTCCTTTTGTTCATATTTTCATGTTTCTTGTACTAAATTTAGTCTGCAGTCACAAAGACTTGTGTTTCTTAAAGAAACTGTTGAAAATGTTCGCTGTTAGTCGTTAAAGTAAATGAATGTTTCTAATTTTTGGTAAATGGTCACATCTGGATACAGAAGATCCTCTGAACTAATATTTGTTTAAACTGATCAAGTTTACTTGTTGAAGTAGAAATATTTCTTTGTTTCTGTTGGTTTCAGTGTGTTTTCACAAATAATGTCTGATCACTGATATTGATCCTTCAGAACACACACACACACACACACAACACACACAACACACACACAGATCAGATCATATTTCCAAATGCAGCTGTTTAAAGGATCAATATAGTTTTTCTCCTCTAGTTCCAGACTGGCCTGAGATCAGCAGCATGTTATTGATCTGTGTTGACATGAATAGGTGTATGAAGGTTGTGCTGACATTTGGATGATGTCTGTAGAAGGCTGACATTATGATGATCCACAATAACACAATGACAAAGTCCCTCTACTCATTTTAGGGAAAAGCTCATTGATTAGGACATAGTAATGTTGAGCTCCACGTTTAAAACCTGAACACATCTGATTGGATTAGAAATGGATTTTTATCTCCATCATTTATTCTTTATTCAGATTGGAGAACTGCAGTTTGTCAGAGATCAGCTGTGCTTCTCTGGCCTCAGCTCTGAAGTCCAACCCCTCCCATCTGAGAAAGCTGGACCTGAGTAAGAACGAGCTGCAGGATTCAGATGTGCTGCTGCTGTCAGATTTTCTGGAGAGTCCACACTGCAGACTGGAGACTCTGAGGTCAGACACCATTTTTTCCTTCCGTGCTGAGATTAATATGATGTGAAAGTTGTGGTGACACTAAAGTGCAGACATAAGGCTGATATTATACTGATCCACACTGAGGATCTTAATGCTGAAGGCTCTTTTCTTCTTCAGTGGTTTAGTCCATTGACTGTGGCAGAGCAATGTTGAGCTCCACATTTAAAAGCTTAATATAAGCAGAAACATCTCCACTGGATAATTCACTCTGAACCTCTTTGTTACGTCCCGGCCTGGATGTTTTTGGTGAAAAGGTGTTTAATTGGAAAGTGAGAGTTTAACACAAATGTAGAACCACAGTAAAGGGCCTTCTGGGTTCTGCTTAGACCATAAAAACAAGAGAACAAAAAGAGGTCTCCACTAAGAGAGACAGTTACCAAGCTCCACAAAATAAAGTGAAACAGAAGAAGATCTCTCTTCAGCTCCAAATGGTTTTAAAAGCCAAAACACAAAGAGAGCAGCAGCCATAACCCTAGAGAGGCTAACAGGGGAAGACTAAGACAACACAAAGGGGTCAGTAGTGAAACTAAACCTTGGCCCAGTCCCACAGCTAGAATTAATAAAGAACAAACACTCCAGGGCCCCGTTTCAGAAAGTGGGATTAGTGAAAATTCTGAGTATTTTAAGCCTGAGATGAGGGAAACTCAGGGTTGTTTTGTTTCAGAGAGCAAGATCAGATAATCCCTGGATCACTAACTCCAGCAACTATCCTGTGAACCTCTCCTCCTCCGGAGGACGTGAGGTTCACAGGATCAGTTTGAAAACCGTCAGTTTCTCTCTGACTCCTCCTGCAGAGCCTGAGGCGGCTGTCTGACTCACCGTTTCATTTCCTCATTCAGTCTTTCGATATCAAAGCACATATCTGAACGCATTTACATCTTTAGAAACTTTAAAATCCCGGTTAGATAGGCTGTTAGTTTTTTACCCAAACATGATCTTGAACATGAGGCTTTATGATCAATCTGTCATCGATGTGAGGACAGATCTCCTTTATCATGGATTTATCCTCAGCACAGAATAAATTCTGTGTCCGTCTTTAACGCTATGACTCTGTGGACAGTTGCACTGAAAACACTTACTGTGGGCTACATTACTGCAGTAATCACTGTTTAATATGTAACCTATAAAACTGATCCGTGAACAGTAATCTTTCATATTGTAGTCACATTGATTGGAACATTCCTATCGTCAGTTATCAGCTGGAGATAATGTGAGTGTTTCTGAGTGAGGATGACTGTGGTGCAGCTCAAACAAACAGGCCTCAATAAGGTTTAAAGGGAGTTTTTCATCATTACCTGCTGACAGTCTGAATGTGTTTTGACAGCATTAATAAAATATGAAATGAGCAAGATTTTATTAATGTAACATAGACGTCTGAAACTTTAACCTAGAGACACATTTTCCACTGCAAAAAATTAATGAGTAAGCTAAGCTGCTGGGTGTGACTGTGACTTTACAATCACAGGTTCATGAGTAAACTTATATTGTTAACACAGTGATCCTTCCTCCACTCCTGCGTTTTAGAGCCAATCATGGTCCGCGTTGGCAGCGTTCATATTTCTAGCTCCACCCGATTTAAAATGGAGGCTCTGCCTTTATTTACCCGTTGCCATGGTGAATTGTAGTATCGGAGCTCCACTGATGAGGCTTTTTTCATCCCCACGCTTCCATCAGGCTCAACATACTCAGAGGTGACTGAACTTATTCTGATCAGCTGTTCTGGAACCGAAACTCAGTTTCCGCCTCAGGCTCAGTCAGCTCAGAGCTCAGGGAGAAGCTCAGAGTTTGTTAAGCCTGCTTTCTGAAACAGGGCCCAGATCAGGGGTCGGCTAATAAGTCTGGCATCGGACCACATTTCTTTCAAGCTGTTAGATGGCGGGCCAGAAATGAATGTCCTTCAGAACTTTTCAAATGGCAGTCTGGAGAACCGGGACAAATCCTGGTTGGCAGAAGGTTAAGTGACCCGGGCCGACCCCCCTTCTCCCCAGGCCTGTTGGTCTATTCCAGTGATTCTCAACCTTTTTTGGGCCAGCGCCCCCCTATCCATTATCCAGGTCCCTTACTGCCCCCCATCAAAACATATGTTGGCTATCTGCCCTGAATATTGTAGATTTTTTTGTTGTTGTTACTGATGTTATTAAAAACATGGAAAAAACACATAACTGAATGACAAACAACATATTAATTACTTTCCCAGGTAACAAAAAGCCGTGTGAAAAGTAATTATATTTAACTAATAAGTGAATGTTCCTCCCAGAAACTGTGTTTGAAGCCTGATGCTGTTTTTTTGGATGGACTCTTAATAACTGGGGGGTATGGGGGTCCTCCCCCAGAACATTTTGAGCATCAAACACTTAATTTCCTGCATTCTGGTGAAAATTTCTGCTCCAATTTATGGTGGAAATGTCTTAGTGACGTCAGTAAAGTCTGTGAGGGTTCAGGGTTTAGGGCTTAGGGGGGACATTGGGATTGGGCCATAAAGTAGTCCCAACGAACATAGTTCATGCTACATACTCCGATACAGTAGGTGGCGCTATGCACCTTCAAAAGTCATAGTTGCGATCTGCCATAAAAGAAAAAGAAGAAGAAGCCCCGCCCCTTCCGTCTCACTCAGACACCACAGTGACTCTGACAGCTGGAAAACGAGCTACAACAGAAGATGGAAAAGCAGAGTTTCACTGAAATGCAAGTAAATGTAAAAAAGTACCGACTGGCTCTGTAGTAGTAGCAGCACCAGGGCCGCTGAGACCGGGCCACAGATAGAGCAGCTGAACAGGACAGTGTTCCCATACATGGATTTATTTGTGGCGGCCGCCTCAGTATCAACGCTGACCGCTAGGGTTGTGCTGATAGACGATGCCGTCGTCCATCGGCTGACAGATGGGAGATGGTTGAGCTGGCGTCGCCCCACCCGGCAAAAAAATCTACATTTTTTCACATTAAAGCAGCAGGTTTTAATCACCAGGAACATCATTATTATACATTTGAAATATGCTTCGGACCTTCCTCAGAATGATCTTCTCTGCACACTCAGATATCCAGGAACAGTGTTGCCAGATCCTGCTCATGAATTCCAGCCCACGTCCAAAATATGTCATTAGTATTTATTTCAGTAATTTAACTTCCACGTGTCCTTACCTACGGTTACATTACATTTACATAGCCTACATGATTTACAAACAAGAAATACGCCAACGGCAGCCGAAGCATAGGCCTACATAAACCGTTTTAGGTGCATTAGCGTCACCTGCTGGACTTGAGTGTGAGGTTTTAATGACAGCCATACAGTCTGTGATGACATCATAAAAACCTTACGGGGAAATGACTATATCCTCCACACACTCGTTTGTCAGGCGGCCTCCTGTATTTTTGCAAGTCAAATTTATTTCGTCCAATGACATGATTTGAATGGTATCCGCAATGGCTTTAACTTCATTCAGGAAATATTGGGTAACTGAATAACAGATGACAGATGAGGGTGTGAACTACGGGGGAGCCAGGGGGATCTTAGCTCCCCCTAAAGAGGACATCAGCTCCCGGGAGCGTCAGACTTCATTCAGCCAGAGAAAACGATCACTGACCGTCAGCAGCGGGCCGTCCGCTCCACTCCGTCTCCGGTATACGGGTTGTGTCGCTGGTACAACCGACACGCTGTCAACGGTTCGTGATCGTTGGTCTGGCTGCAGCTGGGGGCTCCCTGCAGCGGCAGGCAACTTTTCAAAATTTTCCCTCTCACGGAGAAAAGAAAGGACAGGTCGCAAACAGCTGTTGTGTGAAGCCTAATTGTAGCAAAATGGCTATTATGACAATACTATTAATTATATTTGTATAACCTAATTATAATAATAAGACAATCATGCCTGATATTGTCAGCCCAGGCCTACATGCTTGCTGCTATTAATGATTCAGCGGTAAGAAAGCCGTGGTATAGCTCGCTGTGTGTGTGTGTGTGTGTGTGTGTTGTGTGACCATAGCGTCAAAACAATAAAGGAACACGATCTGTCAGTCAAGAAAATTTTCCTTTAGATGCAGAACAGGCTGTCAGCTGTCACTTGAACAGACTGCTGAAGAAGACATCTGAACGCGACTTTGTGAAACTATGTACAGTTTGCGCAGCTGTCTGGTACCGTGAGCAACATGACTTTGAAATGGGCGTTGCTCAGATAGTGATGATTTAATTGGTTTTGTTTCAAATTACTTATAAAGTTAAAAACCGCCAAACTGATCCCAAACCAGCCCAAATTTTGTCCACCTGCCCAAACAAATCTTGACCCGCCCAAATAAAATCAAAACTGCACAATTGGGCACTGCCCAAGAAGCCTCGGCTACACCTCAGGTAAACTGGCGTGCCCCGCCTCTCTCTGTCTCCCTCCGCGATCCGTTATCGTGCCGCTTGTGGGCTCGTTAATGACGCAGCCTATCAAACAACCGACACTACTATGATTCAGAGGAGAGTGAGAGAAATGAGATGTGCAGGAAGGAACAGAAGAGAAGAAAAAATTATATCAAGACTTTTGGGCTCACAGGATTAAACAGTACTTTATTCAAAATAGGTAAACATCACACCGGCAGGTGTGAATACTGTGAGCAACAAGAGACAATCGAACATGTTATGTTTCACTGTAAGAAGTATGAAAGAAAAAGGAGGGAAATGGTCCAAGAATACACTTTGATTTAATAGAAATCCTTAGAAAGAACTCAAGAGATAAGGGCTATGTAATTGTTTTTCATTATCTTAGATTAATCAATATAATAGAGAGGATCTGAATCTTATTTTGGTTTTGTTGATTTTGTTTTTTTGATTTTGTTTTGACTTGTTTTGTTCAGTATAAATAAGTAGTAGCCATTCAGATCCACACTCGCTCGCTAGAAGAAGGAGAAGGACAGGATTGAGATTTCTGGAGGACTGTGGAAATTGAGTTTGAACAGAAAGAATTGCAAACATAACAGGAGTGTCGGCGGTTCGGTACGGCTGTACTGTGACTGGACCGGAGATGGAGAAAGGTGGTGGAGGAGGACGAGGAAAGGGCAATGGTGGAAAGGGAAAGCAGGTAGGGAGTGGAAATGATAATCTGATTAAGACAAGGAAGGCTAACACACTAGGAACGAGTAGTGGTTCGGAAATGAGTAGTGAGGAGAGTGAGGTATTTGCACAAGAGGATTGTGGTATTGATGAGTATAAAGTAGTTGTCAATTTCCGTGAGGAAGGCGGAGTAGGAGGTGTAAATCCGGTCAGATTAACAACGGCATTAAAGAATGCGATAGATGATACAGTTGCAGCAAGGGTCCTAAGAAATGGTAGTTTAGCGGTTACGTGTAAGGATAGGGTTCAGAGAGAGCGGGCACTGAAGCTGGAAAAGGTGGGACAATTTCAGGTAGTAAGTGTTGTAAAAGATCATAGAGGGAAAAAATGGAGTAAGGGGGTGATCACAGGTATTCCGGTGTGTGTAGAGATGGAAGAGATTAAGAGTAATATAAGAGGGGGGAATGTAATGAGTGCACAAAGATTACAAACAACAAGAGATGGCAGTAAGGTAAGATAGTCAGTCAGTTTCGTTACAGTTTGAGGGAGGGGTCCTTCCAGGAAAAGTAACAATTGGATATATGAGCTACTTTGTTAGACCATACGTGCCTAAACCACTTAGATGTTATAACTGCCAGCGGTTTGGACATGTAGCTGTAATGTGCAAAGAGACAAGAAGGTGTGCCAGATGTGGAGGGAATCATAATTATGGTCAGTGTGGGGAAGGTGTCCCACCTAAATGTTGTAATTGTTGGGGTGCACATAGCGTGGCTTATGGAGGGTGTGCAATGATGAAGGAAGCAGTGAAAGTGCAACAAGTGAGAGTGGGACAGAAAGTATCATACGCAGAAGCCGTTAAAGTTCAGAACCAGGCAGCAGGGTGTAGCAGTGGAGATAATGTAAGACATGAAGCAATGCAAGTGAAGCAGAATGAGGGGCATATGATACAAGTGGATGTTAGAAAGTTAGTGACATTTATTGCTGGTGTGATAAATGGTACTGCAGATGCAAAGTCAAAGACAGAAAGAATACAGCTGATAGTGATGGCAGCAGTACGGCATTTGGATGTAACAGGGCTGACATGGGAAACAGTGAGAGATGATCTCAAACATCAGTCAGGAATCATGGGTTGGTTAATATTTATCATGGTGTTATTAATACATTGGAATGCCCGAAGCATGGTTGCAAATGGACAAGAGTTTAAACGAGTTATTGATGAAATGGTGCAGAAACCAGATGTTATTTGTATTCAGGAGACCTGGCTAAGGCCAAATATGGATTTTGTGATACAGGGGTATGTGGGTATCCGTCAAGATAGAAGCACTGGAGGTGGGGGAGGATGTGCTACATTTATTAAACAGGGGATGCCATATAGGATTCTGGGATTAGGGAAGGAACTTGAGTATGTGGTGGTTGAGGTGTGGGTAGGAATGGAGAATGTAGTGATAATGAATTTTTACAATCCATGTAAAAGATTGAAATTAGAATTAATGGAAGAGATGGAGGGACAGGGAGGACGAAATGTAGTATGGTGTGGAGATTTTAACGCTCACAGTCCACTTTGGGGGGGAAGCGATTGGATGAAAATGGGAGGGTGATGGAGGAGTTGTTGGATTTAAAAGGGTTGGTGTGTATTAATGATGGTAGTGGGACTAGAATCGAAATGGGGTCAGGAAATGAATCATCTAATGAACTAGCAAGGTTTTGTGAATGGGAAGTATGGGGGGAGTCGACAGTAGGGAGTGATCATTTTCCTATATTATGCTCAATTAGAATGAGGGTGGAAAAACAGTCTGGAGAGGGAAGAAGGAGATGGGTCTTTAGAAAGGCTAATTGGGACAAATTCAAGGAGTTATGCGAGGAGAGGTTAGCTGGAGAGGGTAGAGATGTGGAGACTGAAAGAGAATTTAGTACTTTCCAAAAAATTATTAAAGAAGTGGCAGATGAAACTATTACTAATAGTTCTGGGATAAGGAGAAGGAAGGTGGTTCCATGGTGGACACAGGAATGCACGGAAGTAATAAGAGGTAGAAATAGGGCTTTCAGGATGTTGAGACGTACTCATAATTTTGAGCACTTACTCCAATATAAAAGGGCTCAAGCAGTTGTTATAAAGACTATACGTCATGCAAAGAGGAAGTATTGGCGCGGGTTCTGAAGCTCAATAGGAAGAATGACACCTGTGGGAGAAGTGTGGGGGATGATTAAAAAGATGAGCGGAATAAGGAAGGAGTGGGACTACCCGGTACTGGTTAATGGGGAGGAGAAGGGAGTCACTGACAAAGAGAAGGCAGAGATGATGGCTAAAACCTTTGTGGCAATACATAGCTCTGACAACCTGGAAGGTGAGTTGAAGAAAGCAAGACAAATGACACTGAAGGCCTATCCTGGGGTCTTGGAAAAAAGGGAGGAAGTAGGTGATGCACTGAGTGCAGCGTTTTCTAAGGGAGACATGGAGAGAGCAATGCAAGAACAGTTTAACATCGCCAGGAGAAGATGACATGTGTTATGTTTTCGAATATGGGTGAGGTAGCATTAGGAAGACTGCTCAGGCTATACTCAACTCAACTCAACTTTATTTCTAAAGCACATTTAAAAACAACCAGGTTGACCAAAGTGCTGTACATTGACATGAACAAAAACAACAGAGTGTGGGAAGAAGGGCAGCTTCCAAAGAGCTGGAAGGAAGCAGTGGTAGTCCCAATTAGGAAACCAGGGAAGGATCCGACTAAACCTACAATCTATAGGCCAATTGCTTTAACATCTCATGTGTGTAAAGTTATGATGATAAGAATGATAACAGACAGAATGGTTTATTTTTTGGAGAAGAGGGAGCTAATTGCATCATGTCAAAGTGGATTCAGGAAGGGAAGGGGAACAATGGATCCAGTGTTATGCCTGGAAGATGAAATAAGGAAAGCCCAGATCAATAAGGAAACAGTGGTAGGAGTCTTCTTTGATGTTGAAAAGGCGTATGACATGATGTGGAAAGAGGGACTGATGATAAAACTGGATAAATTGGGAATAGGAGGTAGGGCTTTTAACTGGGTGAAGGATTTCCTGTATGGACGATCTATACGAGTGAGAGTTGGGAAAGAAATATCTGGCAGCTACTTCATAGAAAATGGGACCCCCACAGGGAAGTGTGATTAGTCCGTTGCTCTTCTCCATCATGATAAATGATGTATTTTCAGAGGTAGGGCCTGGGGTTGGAAGATCTTTGTTTGCTGATGATGGGGCCATGTGGAAAAGGGGAAGGAACATAAAGCACACAGTTAGAAAGGTCCAGGAAGCAATAGATGTAGTAGGGCGGTGGTCACTGAGATGGGGTTTTAGGTTTTCAAGGGAAAAACACAGGTGGATTTCTTTACAAGGAAAAAGTTGGGGTCAGAGTTAAATCTTAAACTATCTGGACATGTACTGGAGAAGGTTGAGTCTTTTAGGTTTTTGGGAATGGTGTTTGATACTAGGTTGACATGGGCCGGCCACATTGAGAAGGTTATAGTTAAATGTAAAAAGGTATTAAATGTGATGAGGTTTTTGGCAGGAGTGGACTGGGGGGCGAGTAGGAAAGCACTGAAGGGGATATATGATGCACTGATAAAATCAGTAATAGATTATGGTTGCATAGCATACAGAGATGCAGCTAGAACCACTGAGGCTGTGGCTGTACTGATTGGACTAAAATCTGTGCATCACGTGAGGAACATTGTGAATGGTTGGACTAAAGAACTAACAGCAGCGGATAATGAGCTATTGAGGATGTACTGGAAAGGTGAGGAAGCTCCGGATGAAGAGGACCCTTTTCCCGGAGTTGGGACTGGTACCCAACCTGGACTGTGGTTCTAGTTTATTGTTGGATGTCAGGCATCAGAAAGACCCAGATCTGCACACGGTGACGGGTAAAATGATTTACAGGTGTTGTGTAAAAACAAGTTCTAGCAGGAGAGATAAGTTGATAATCTCCTCGGGGAAGTAGAGATTTTACAGCAGGCATGGAGGGTAGCTGGCTGTGGTGTGTCAGTTGGCAGTTTTGAGGCAATGGAGTCGAAAGATAAGTTAGAAAGACGAGTCTGCAAATGTGTGGAGGGAGAACACCTCTCTGTGGGAGCAACAACGGATATGTCAGCAGAAACAGATCCCTCTCTCTCGGGAGAAGCCACCCTGGCGGGGGAAAGTTTCTGTACCATCGGACAGGCTCAGCCAACGGAGCGGTCAGCAGTCGGATGCTGACGGCAGGGGATACACAGCGAGGTCTGCACAGACTCATGCTGGCTCTTCTGTGGTGGAAAAGCTACTAGCAGAGCCTCAGATCCTGGACTTCAGTTTCACTAAAGGTCTACACATTATGCACCTCAATGTTCGCAGTCTTCTTTCCAAATTAGATGAGATAAGACTGATGATGTTTAAGTGTAATGTTGGGACTGTGTGTTTTAGAGACCTGGCTGGACGCCTCGATCAGTCATCCAGAAATTGAAAGTAAAAAGTAATCAGAAGTAACCGTAATGGGGGTGGAGTATGTGTTTATAATGGGGCTGATATTTGTTTTAATCGCAGAATGGATTTAAATCATGATCTTATTGAAGCTGTGTGGTTTGATGTACAGTTAACTAAATGTAAGCCTTTATTAATTGGGGCTGTGTACAGACTTCCTGATCAAAGTAATTTTTATCAGTTGTTGGAAGAATCTTTTGTCCCCTGCAGGGATTATAAGGGTGAAGTCATAATGACAGGTGATTTGAATACTGACCTTTCTAACAAGGATCATGGGATGTACAAAGCCTTTAATATGTTTTGTCAGTTAGTTGCTCCTATAAAAACTATTAGAGTAAAACTCAGCCATGGATGAATGGTGATATTTTAGAAGCAATTAGTAAGAGAAATAAAGCCTTTTCTGTTTTTAGGAAGAGTAAAGAGCAGGGTGACTTGGATAATTATAAGAAGCTAAGAGACATAGTACAAAAGCTGATTAAAACATGTAAAGGGAATTTTTTAGTGATAAATGAACTGAACACAAAGGAGCTGTCATAATGCAAGAACTTAAGGACTCAAAGGCAGACTCTGAACAGTTCGAAGGGGTAACAAAAGGGTTTTATTGAAAGGTGCAATGGAAGACTGGGTGGTTGGTTCCAGAAGGGCAGAATGGAGAACACGGAGGAGGAGAGTTTGTCCAGGCAAGATGTGAGCTGAGCGGGGTGTGGCATTCAGCAGTGTTCCCGGAGGTAGAGAGATCCTGGGCACAGAGAAAAACAGGTTAATCCAAGGAGTCACAGAAATTACAAGGAATCCTACTGGAGATAGTTTGCCTTGACGCATGTACCACATGTGGTTAACTGACAATCTGGCAAAGAATGTGAGGAGAACTGGGGTTGAAATACTGCAGGAGCTTGATTAGTGGAATGAGGACCAGGTGGCGCCGCTGGAGTCAGAGAGGGTAGCCACGCCCAGACAAACACAGACAGGGAGGACAGACAGATAACACAGGGAAGGGGAGATTCTGCAGTACCACAACAGGTAATCCAAAGAAACTTTGGCACTCATTGAAAGAAAGTGGGTACAGTAAAAGACCTAAGACGAGACAAATAACATCTGCCTTGACATTAATGGGGAGCTCTTCTCTAAACAATTAAAGGTTGCAGATAATTTTAACTCCTTTTTTACATCCGTAGCTGGAATTTTAACTGAAAAGCTGCCTAGTAAACCTTTATTATATGATGGTGAGGTTATGTTTAAGTATTACTCTAAGCTTGGAGTGGTAGCAGACTCTTTTGGCCTTTCTATGGTCACACAGGTTAAGGTCTTAAAGTTTAAAGTAGGATTATCACAAAAGTGAACCAAAGAATTAAATTTCAGGCACGTAAGGCTCATTTTATAAATAAAGAATCTTTAAAAATGTTAGCAAATGCTTTAATTCAGCCACACTTTGATTAAGCCTGTGCTGCATGGTACAGCAGCACCCCAAGAGGATAAACGTTCAACTCCAAACAGCACAGAATAAATTAGTTAGCTTGATTTTAACTCTCAATAATAGGACCCACGTCGGCTCTTCTGAACTTAAGAATCTAAAATGGCTGACAGTTGAAAACAGGGTGAGGCAGATTAACATGAAAGATTTTGTCTAAGAATGAGCTAAGGTATTTTAAAGATTATTTTAAGCTTATTAGGAACTCTCACAGCTACTCAACTAGAGGCAGTGCCAAAGACAGAGTACCTTGTAGATTTAAAGGTTCTATATGTAGTTTTTCTACTGAAATGAATCCTTTTTTCATTGCCTGTGTATGAAGGGGTTGTAATCTGACATTAAAATGATCCACCTGCCGGGTTTGGCTATTAACTCTGAAGGCAGGTATTCCTATTCCTATTCGAAGGCTCCGGGTTGGATTTTCCGTGAAATCCAGTGACTGACACCTGCATGCGAGCTCCCGAGCCTCTTACGTTATCACTGACTTTTAGCACTCAGCAGTGGCGACACTGCAACTTACAACATGGAGTCTGCTAACACTAAGAAAGACCTGCTCCCAGCACAACACAGACTCCAACACAATCTCCACATAAGGATAAAAAACAAAATTTTATCTGCTGAAGCTCGTCGGGCCAAATGTGAATCAGATCGACTTTGGATGAAAACACAGAACAACATCGGCAGGGGTTTTCAATCATAGAGAAACCTCCGCTTTGTTTTGGGTATAAAAACAGACTCAGAGTTGGCTTTCATCCTGTTGGAGAGCTAAGCTAACATTACTACAAAGCATGTAAAATATATTTTGATTTTGTGCTGCAGTTGGCTCAAGTTAGATAGCGTTAGCTCGCCGGCTAACGCCGAGCAGTTGCTAATGTTGTCTGGTGCAAAGTTATATAGCGTTCACATTAACGTTACTCCACCAACCAATGCGTTACTTTCCTCTGTACCACAATGTCAAAGTGTCAAAGCCTTAAACCTGAAACAAGATAGTTTTAGGTCCTTCTGAATGACGTGATGACGTACTGACATAGTGTGTGTGTGTGCGCGTTGGGTGCGAAAATTCAACATGGCAGCGCGCCGCTGCTAGAAAAAGATAAACTTTTTAGTTCTATTTTTTTTTTCCTTCTCTCTCTCTCGATTTTTCCGTAACAACATCACCCACTTTAAACCTAACTCAAAACCTGGATTTCATCTCGGACCTGGACCAGCTGGAGGATTACATTGACCATCACTTCAACAGACTTTGTACAATGGGCCGATCACGCAAAGTCAAAAAAACCACGCACCTCGGATTCTCCCTTATCAACAGATTCACCGCCGTCACCAACATCACCAGCATCACCAGCATCGACTCCTACCAAAACAAACTGCTGTTCCGACATACTTTTATCAATCAACGAGCGATTATCTAACCTGGATTCTAGACTCTCACTAATCGAAGTACTGCACAAAGAATTTCAAAACCTCCGCCATAGCCTGGAATACAGCCAACAACAAGTCGATTCACTCACTGAAGAAAACAAATCACTGAAAAGCTCCGTGGACACACTCGCTGCAAAACTTTCCACTGTAAACACTCAACTTACCTCCGTCATCGCTGAGAACAAAGCCATGCAAGAAACCATCCTGGATATACAATCACGAAGCATGAGAGACAATCTAATCTTCTCCGGCATTCCCGAATCATCCACCGAAGACCCCGAAAAATCTGTTAAGGACTTCATGGTTAACCAGCTCAAACTTGCACCAGAGACTGTAGAGCACATCACTTTCCATCGCGTTCACCGTTTAGGACAGAAACACATCAACTCCACCCGTTCCCGGCCCATCATCGCTAAATTTGAACATTTCAAGCAAAAGTACTGGTTCAGCGACAAGGACGGCAGCTCAAAGGGACTCATTACGGACTCAACGACCAATATCCACAAGAAATCATCCGCGAGACGTAAACTACTCTTCCCCATCCATGCAAGACAATGATCAATCAAGGTAAAAAGCAAACATCACAGTGGACAAATTATATATTGATGGACAATTATTTAGAGACAAAGACACTACTCCCTGGCTTTACTAATTATTGAAACTATCAATGTAACATTTCCAATCAGTTTATGTTCAATTTATATCCAATTCATAATCTTTATATTCTTTCATTAAACCACTTGCACCACGCACGCACATTGTACTCTAAATGCACCTAAATAGCCTTGCTCAGTGTTTATATGTTCTGTTGTTGGTTTGTCATTTGGTGTTATAGATTTACACACACACACACACACACACACACACACACACACACACACACACACACACACACACACACACACACACACACAACCACATTTACATCCATACACACAGACTTATACTCACACAAGGTAACTATGAAATGTATTTTTTTGTTTGTGAACCAACTCCATGAATTCTTAACTTGGAATATTCGTGGAGTTGGTTCACAAACAAAAAAAATAAAGTTTTAAATTACCTAAAAAATACACAAGCAGATATATGTCTAATACAGGAAACACACCTCTCACAATATACACAAAGCAGCTTAAAAACTACATATTTTAACCACTGTTTTTCCTCCCACTATAATTCAAAACAAAGAGGAGTATGCATCTTAATAAACAAAAAAATACAGTTTAACCACCATGCAACCATTTCAGATCCTGAAGGCCGTTTTATCATTATTAACATTTCAATCAATAATAATCCAATTACAATTGGCAGCATTTATGGACCAAACTCTGATGATCCCTCTTTCTTTGCAAATTTCTTTTCCTCTCTTTCAAACATTTCCAACGGTCCAATAATTATAGGGGGAGACTATAACACTGTAATCAATCCATCACTCGACAGGTCAAAACATACAGGAAAATCTTGGCAGTCCTCCAAAGCAATAAAAGAGTTCATGATTGATTTTGGTCTTCGTGATGGTTGGAGGCTACAACACCCACTTGCCAGAGAATACACCTTTTATTCTAATGTCCACCAAACCTACTCCCGCATTGATTTCTTTCTAACCAGTAATTCAATCATACCAAACATCTTAGAAACCAAAATACATCCGATCATTATTAGTGACCATTCTCCAGTAACCCTCACGTGGAATACATCTGCAATACCAAAGCACCCCACTAGATGGCGTTTTAATAAATCACTCTTGAAAGATCCAGAATTTGACAGCTACTTCAAGAGAGAGTGGACATCCTTCCTTGAAATAAATGACTCTCCAAGGTCGTCAGCATTACTGCTCTGGGAAACATGGAAAGTAGTTTTATGGGGGAAAATTATATCATATTCAGTACATAAAAAAAAAAGAGAGAGAAAAAGAAGTCCAACTGGAAGAAAGAATAAAAGAATTAGAAATTTTACATGCAAATAATCAATCAGAAAGCATCAATAAAGAAATTAGAGAAAAAAAAATTTGCTTAATGAAATAATAAACAAAAGAAACCAGTTTCTGATTCACAGGCTCCGTCAAGAAACTTTTCACCATAGCAATAAATCCGGAAAATATTTAGCCAGTCAAATTAAAAGAAATAAAGAAAGAACAGCTATAACCTCCATCAGAAACTCGGCAGGGAAGCTAACCAATTCACCAGTTGAGATAAACAAGATATTTCAAGATTATTATACAAAATTATACTCATCTGATCTGGACCCAAACCAAGACGACATAACCCAATTCCTCGATAGCAACATTCTACCAAAACTCAACATGGAACAAGTTAACTCACTAGAATTACCAGTCACTGAAAAAGAACTTCACTCCGCATTGAAAAGCATGCAAAATAATAAAGCACCAGGTCCGGATGGCTTCCCTGCTGAGTTCTACGAACATTTTTGGTCAACTTTATACCCACTATTCAGCAGAACAATAACAGAAATAAAACACAACGCAAAATTCCCTTCCCACATGAATACAGCACTTATATCACTCATTCCTAAACCTAACAAAGACCACACCTTCACATCTAACTATCGTCCTATCTCACTTATAAATGTCGACATAAAAAATTATTAGCAAAGCATTAGCCCATAGAATCGAACAAATTATACCGTATATAATCCATCCTGATCAGTCCGGCTTTATAAAAGGTAGACATGCATCTAACAATACCCGCAGATTATACAATTTAATGCACTACTCATCAATACAACAGAAAGATATTCTCATAGCCACATTAGACGCTGAAAAAGCTTTTGATAGGGTCAACTGGAAATTTTTATTCTCCACGTTACAAAAATTCGGCTTTGGAGAGTCATTTATTAACTGGATCAAGATTTTATACACATCACCATCGGCCACAGTCACAACCAATGGATTAACATCACAAAGCTTCACACTGCACAGGGGGACGAGGCAGGGATGTCCACTCTCTCCATCCCTATTCATGATTTTTATTGAACCTTTAGCAGCAGCTATCCGTCAAAACCCAGCAATCAAAGGTATTGAAACACCACAACAAACACATAAAATCTCACTTTATGCAGATGATATCCTACTATATATACAAGAACCCCTATCATCTACTCAAGAAATAATTAAAACAATCCAGTCCTTCTCAAAAATATCAGATTATGCAATAAACTGGAATAAATCTTCCATCCTCCCCCTACATAAAACCAAATGGGATGTGGCACCCCATCAATCACCTATACCTATATGTCATGATCACATCACTTACTTAGGCATTAAGATTTCCTCCAGACTGTCAGAGTTGGTAACACTCAACTTCACACCGCTGCTAAAAAAAATAGACAATTTGCTCAACCTCCCAATCTCCATAATCGGCAGGATAGCAGCAATAAAAATGACGATTCTACCGAAAATTAATTACCTATTCTCAATGATTCCAACCCACCCCACACTCACCTGGTTTAAATCACTAGACTCCATTATAACTCGCTTCTACTGGAAAAATAAAACGCCAAGGATAAAACTAACTACACTATAAAAAGTAAGGTTCAAGGAGGACTAGAAGCACCAAATTTCCAATTTTACTCAATGGCTAACAAACTGCAATACATATACAAATGGATTCACCCCACCCAATCTGATATTATATGGCTAGATATAGAACAAGCACTATGCAAAGAATTAAATATAGCTGACATACCGTTCCTCACCAAATCAATTAAACAACACACATGTTTTAATGCAGTAACTATAGCCACCACTCTGACAGCCTGGTGGAAATTTCACCAAATCAGAAATCTTACATTAGCTCCATCTAACCTCACCCCTCTATGGAACAACCGTGACTTCATTAGCAATAAAAAAACACTGAATTTTCACACATGGGCAGAAAGGGGTATCACCCACATTAAGCATATTTTCAAATCTAACACATTTAAGCCATTTCCACAACTGGCCCAGGAGTATGGCATCGGGAACAACGAATTTTTAAAATACATACAAATCAAATCTTCTGTTCTGACAAAAATAAACATCAGAGATACAAATTTAGAACTTCCACCGGCAATATCAGACTTGGTCAACATTTCCTCCCCAAAGAAACTTCTCTCTAAAATAGGGCTGGGTATCGAGTTCAATACTTTTTAGGCACCGACCGAATTGCTTCAATACCACAGAGTATCAAAAAATGCCTTGTCTTTCGGTACCAAAGTTCGATGCCTAAAGGTTCTTGTTAACGCCAATGAGCCAATAAGCATGCAGCATTCTTGATGTGCCCACATCTAAAAGTGATTGTAATTGGCTGTAGTGATGTAAACACTAGCTTCAGCGCGGTTAAGCACAGAGACGTGGATGTAAAAGATGTGAAGAAAATCAAGTGTGGCTTGATGCAACAGCGTGCGATGCAATATTTGCGACGCAAGATAATTGCTGCTAAGAGCGGCGACACGACAAACCTGGTGAAGCCTTTGACTGTGCGTGAAATAAACTTAAGAGCAGAAAGTCGCTCTGTCTTTGCTGCAACAAGACAGAGCTGCTTCAACACGCCCACCGTACGAGCAGCGTTGGGCAGCAGCGTCGCTACAAGTAGCACCGTTACTATTTTAACTACATTTCTCAGTAGCTTGGTGGCAGCCTCGCTGTTTTCTGAATCAAATCAAAGCTCTTTTATTGACAGAGTAACGCGGCAGCTTCCACACACGGTACATTTTTCCAAGTGTTTCTGAAGGATCAGTTAAGTGACGGCATCGACGCACACGGACCTGTATGTGCAGCCGGCGGAAGTGGCATCACACAGCGATCCTTGGGCTGATGTCTGCGACTTTGCTGCAGTGGATTAATGAGTTTACTTTCTATTGTGATAGTTGTCACCTGGACATCTCTTCCTCTAGTGAAGTGGAAACTTTGATATGTAGAGGCAGAAACTTGTTTCCATCAGATGAGAGATTTCTCTCTCTTTCTCTCAGGCCTGTTGTAATATAAAAAAATATATATAAAAAATTACATTATAAAAACTAAAGAAAGAGGAATAAAAACAACAAAAACACAATATAGGCCAATGTTACATTGAAAATATGTCTTGGTTTTGACGAGCTGTAGTATTTTTTAAAGGAACAATTATTAAAATAAACTATTAATGATAATAATGTGATAATTAAGTTTCTTTATACAAACAACAATGGTTCTCTGTATGTTGAGAAAATATACAAATTTTATACCAATAAAATTGGTATCGAAAAAAGTATCGTTCAGGTACCGGTATCGATATAAAATCTTTGAACGAAACCCAGCCCTACTCTAAAATATACAAAGTGATTTCAAACCAACTTCAGACCATATACTTACCAACAATAAAATGGGAAAACGATATTTCAATAGCTCATGATGCCAACTTCTGGACCCAAATCTGTAAAAACATCTTCAGTTAATACAATACAAAATACTTCACAGAACACACTACACAGGCAATAGATTAGCTAAAATGGGTTTCACATCAGAAGTTTGCACACATTGCAATCAAAATTCTACAGACACATACATCCATGCAACCTGGTACTGCACCCCATCAAACACTTTTGGGAAGAGGTCACACAGTCATTATCCACTATAGTTGGCTGCCACATCCCACTTTCGCCTTCCCTTTGCTTGCTGGGGATCTCACAATAATCACTGATAAAACTATAAACTCTAAAATACTCCTCATAGCTCTAACCATCGCCAAGAAAACTATCCTCATGAACTGGAAAACTAGAAATAATTTACACATTAACATTTGGAAAAATCTTATTACAGACTTCATTGCAATGGAATACGCATCTCCCCATCATATTTACGCATCTGAAACTGACTTCTGCCGCCCAACACTTTCTGACCTCTTACAGCTATGAATCCTTTCTCTGTTTTCAACTCCGACTCCTCCCACCTGCTTAATCAACCCACGAGTATTAACATTAGTGCATTTTGTTTGTTTGAACCTGTTTCTGTCATCATTGTTATTGCTATCTCTACTGTTACTGTTATGATTACTATTTTTCACTTTTATTTTTTCATTGTTGTAATTGCTGTTGTTGCTGTCTTTTGCTTTCACCATTGCGATCACCACTGCCATCATCATTATCATTTATTATTATTAGGGCCCGAGCACTAACGGTGCGAGGACCCTATTGAAATTGTAAGGATTTTTTTTTTTTTTTTTCTTTCTTTCTTTCTTTCTTTATTTTTCTGCAAAGTAAGCCCCATTTTCAGCGGCGCTAACATGCACCGAAAACTCACCAAATTTGACGCAGCGTGTCAGGACTGGTGAAAAATTTCAGTATTTTGTAGGTTTCAGCGGATGGAGCGAGGCAAAATGGTTTCGCTAAGCTTCACCTAGAAAATTGGAAAAAATTAGCCCTCGTCCACGTTCGACCTACATGGACTGAAACTTCGGTGGGGCGATGTATCATATCAAGGCGCACAAAAAAGCCTCAAGAACCCATACCCTAAACTTCGACAGGAAGTCCGCCATTTTTAATTTGGCAGCCATTTTGGGACGATTCACACACTCCGTACTTTAACGAACTCCTCCTAGGGATTTAGTCGGATCGACTTCAAATTTCTGCTGTGCCTTCTAAAGGCATTGACGATGAAAAGTTGTGCTATCTGCGCGTTTTAGGTCAATGGCAGTCCATGATTCGCCATGAAACAGGAAGTTGTTATAACTTCAGTGTACATGCTCACATCTGCGCGAAATTTCGCACGTTTGACAAGAGTCCCGCCCTGACCACATGTACATGCCGACGTTCACCCGCAGTCATAGCGCCACCTGCTGGCGACAGGAAGTGACCTTTAACGAAGCAGCCCCCGCCGCACGTTTGACCTACATGTACGAAATTTCTGTGGCACATGAATCATGTCCAGACGTACAAAAATGCCTCTTGGACCACTCCTCTAATCTCAACAGGAAGTCGGCCTTTTTTAATTGTACGTCCATTTTTGGATGATTTACACTGTGTGTACTTTAACTAACTCCTCCTAGAGATGTAGTCGGATCGACTTCAAATTTATGCTGTGCCTTCTAAACGCATTGAGGATGAAAAGTTGTGCTATCTGTGAGTTTTCGTCAATGGGCGTGTCCGTGGCGTGGCGTCAAAGATCAAGTCTTCGCCATGACACAGGAATTAGTTGAAACTTAACTGTTTCATTGTACATGCTCAGATCTTCACGAAATTTTACACGCTTGACAACAGTCCCGCCCTGTAAACATCTACATGCCGACATTCACCCACAATCATAGCGCCACCTGCTGGAAACAGGAAGTGACCTTAAACGAAGCAGCCCCCGCCACACGTTTCACCTACATGTACGAAATTTCTGTGGAACGTGTATCATGTCCAGATGCACAAAAAAGCCTCAAGAACCCATACCCTAAACTCGACAGGAAGTCCGCCATTTTGAATTTGGCCGCCATTTTGGGACGATTCACACACTCCGTACTTTAACGAACTCCTCCTAGGGATTTTCTCGGATCGGTTTCAAATTTCTGCTGTGCCTTTTAAAGGCATTGACGATGAAAAGTTGTGCTATCTGCGCGTTTTCGTCAATGGGCGTGTCCGTGGCGTCGACGATTCGCCATGAAACAGGAAGTTGTAGTAACTTCGCTATACATGCTCGGATCTGCACCAAATTTTGTACATTTCACAAGACTCCCGCCCTGAACAAATGTACATGCCAACATTCAACCATAGTCATAGCGCCACCTGCTGGCAACAGGAAGTGACCTTAAACGAAGCAGCCCCCGCCGCACGTTTTACCTACATGCACGAAATTTGGTGGGGACGTGTATCATATCAAGACGCACAAAAAAGCCTCAAGAACCCATACCCTAAACTCGACAGGAAGTCCGCCATTTTGAATTTGGTGGCCATTTTGGGACGATTTGCACACTCCATACTTTAACGAACTCCTCCTAGGGATTTAGTCGGATCGACTTCACATTTCTGCTGTGCCTTCTAAAGGCATTGACGATGTAAAGTTGTGCTATCTGCGCGTTTTCGTCAATGGGCGTGTCCGTGGCGTTGATGATTCGCCACGAAACAGGAAGTTGTTGTAACTTCACTGTACGTGCTCAGATCTGCACGAAATTTTACACGTTTGACAAGAGTCCCGCCCTGAACACATGTTCAGGGCGGGACATGTTGAATGGAGATTCAACGGGTGGCCCTGAACACGTTGAATGGAGATTCAACGGGTGGCCAGAAACGGGTGCGAGCTTCTTCCTTTCACGTGGTGGACGTGCTGACGTACTGCGGTAAGCGTGTTGACTCATTTCCGTTTCCGGTGCTTGTGTGTTGGTAGCCTGTTTGCTGCTCTCGCTAAATACCAGATAAAATTGTTAGATTATCATTACAGCGGCCAATTGTCCGCTAAACACTTATTCTTACAGTAAGTTTACCTAAGCACTCACAGTTCTTTCCATCTTTAGTGACTGCTGTTCGATCTCATAGTTGTTTTCAAAAGTTTTGGTAGCCAACGCTACCGTACTTTAGCTTAGCCGTTAGTGACTTTAGCATAGCAGCTAACGATGGCTTCTCCTTCTCCCTCTCCCTCTCCTGCTTTCTCCTGCTCGGTGTGTCAGATGTTCAGTTACTCCTCTGCCTCCTTTAGCGGTAATGGTACGTGTAACAAGTGTAGTTTATTTTTAGACATGGAGGTGAGGCTCAGTGAGTTAGAAGTCCGGCTCCGCACCTTGGTAGCTCAGCCTACTGTAGCTAGCCAGTCCCCGGTAGTCGGTGCGGACCGCCTGAGTTAGCCTCTGGTAGCCGTTCCCGGCATTTCCTGAGCAGCCAGGAAAGGGTGGCTGGGTGACTGTCCGAGGAAGAAATAGTCGTAAGCATTCAAAGCCCTCAGGACATCACCATTCAGCTTCCCGCTTCTAATAGATTTTCCCCACTCAGCGACACACCCGCTGAGAAACCAACTCTGATAATTGGCAGCTCCATTTTGCGAAACGTGAAGTTAGCGAAACCAGCGACCATAGTCAAATGCATCCCAGGGGCCAGAGCGGGCTGACATCGAGTCCTATTTGAAACTGCTGGCTAAGGATAAACGTAAATACAGTAAGATTGTTATTCACGTCGGGCGTAATGACTCCCGGTTACGCTAATCGGAGGTCACTAAGATTAATGTTGAGTCGGTGTGTTCATACGCAAAAACAATGTCGGACACCGTAGTTTTCTCTGGACCCCTGCCCAATCTGACCAGTGATGACATGTATAGCCGCATGTCGCCATTCCGCCGCTGGTTATCGAGGGTGGTGTCCAGCCAACGATGTGGGCTTTGTAGATCATTGGCAGACTTTCTGGGAAGACCTGGTCTGATTCGAGAGACGGCATCCATCCCTCTTGGGAAGGAGCAGCTCTCATTTCTAGAAATCTGGCCAACTTTATTAGCGGACCAAATCCATGACAACCCAGAGTTGAGACCAGGAGGCAGAGTCGCAGTCTAACACACTTCTCTGCCCTTCTAATTCAGCAGTTACCCACCCAAAACCCTACGCAGAGTCGCAGTTTAACACACTTCTCTGCTCCTCCGCTCCAGGAGTTACTTAGTGAAAACCCTATAGTGACGGTGTCTCGTCCCCCGACCATTGAAATTATTTAAATCAAAGGTAAACAGAAGAGGAGCTGTGCATAAAACCTCATAAAAATTAAAACCACAGAAGCAATAGTGCAAACGAATAGGAGAGTAAAATGTGGACTCTTAAACATCAGATCTCTCTCTTCTAAAGGTGTACTAGTAAATGAATTAATATCAGATTATGAAATTGATTTATTCTGTCTTACTGAAACCTGGCTGGGTGATGGAGAATATGTAAGCCTAAATGAATCCACCCCTCCCAGTCATATGAATACTCACATTCCTCGAAGCACAGGCCGAGGAGGTGGAGTTCGCGGCTATCTTTGACTCTAGCCTAGTAATCAGCTCTAAACCTAAACTAAATTATAACTCATTTGAAAGCCTTGTCCTGAGTCTTTCACACCCAAGCTGGAAATCACTGCAACCAATTCTATTTGTTGTAGTGTACCGAAGCACCTGGGCCGTACTCTGAATTCTTATCTGAATTTGCAGAGTTTTTGTCAACTTTAGTCCTTAAAGCGGACAAAGTTATTATTGTAGGGGATTTTAATATTCATGTGGACGTTGAGAATGACAGCTTTAGTACTGCATTTATCTCTGTATTAGATTCAATTGGCTTCTCTCAGAGTGTTCATGAACCGACTCACTGTTTTAATCACACCCTCGACCTTGTTCTGGTATATGGTATCGAAATTGAACAATTAATAGTGTTCCCACAGAATCCCTCTTTATCTGACCACTGTTTGATAACTTTTGAGCTTGTACTGCTGAACTACCCTCCATTGGGCAAAATTTCTATACAAGATGTCTGTCTGATAGTGCTATAGCTAAATTTAAGGATGCGATCCCATCGGCTCTAAGTTCACTATCAGGTATCAAATTAACAGAGGACTCTTACGCGAATTTCAGTCCCTCCCAAGTCGATCATCTTGTTGATAGTGCTGCAGGCTCGCTGCGAACAACACTCGACTCTGTAGCCCCTCTACAAAAGAAAATACTAAAACAAAGACGGTTAGCTCCATGGTATAATACTGAAACTCGCAAATTAAAGAAAATATCACAGAAACTTCGAGAGGAATTGGCGCTCCACCAAACTGGAAAATTCTCGCTTAATTTGGCAAGATAGTCTTAAAACTTATAGGAAGGCCCTCCGTAATGCCAAAGCAGCGTACTACTCGTCATTAATAGAGGAAAATAGGAACAACCCCAGGTTTCTTTTCAGCACTGTAGCCAGGCTGACAGAAAGTCACAGCTCTATTGAGCAAAGTATTCCCATAGCTCTCAGTAGTTATGACTTCATGAGCTTCTTTAATGATAAAATCCTAGCTATTAGAAACAAAATCCACCAAGACCTACCCTCAACTGGCACCGACTTAAGTCTATACTCAGGAACTTTGGGAACAGCTGTAGAACCAGTTATATGTTTGGACTGCTTTGCTTCCCTCAATCTTTATCAACTAACTTCAATAATTTCTTCATCTAAACCATCTACCTGCCTCTTAGACCCCATCCCGACTAGGCTGCTAAAAGAAGTTTTGCCCTTGGTTGGCACTTCTCTGCTGGATGTGATCAATTTGTCTTTATCAACAGGCTACGTGCCACAGTACTTTAAAGTAGCTGTAATTAAACCTCTTCTGAAAAAGCCCAACCTGGATCCAGATGTTTTAGCCAACTATAGACCTATATCTAACCTTCCATTTATCTCTAAGGTCCTGGAGAAAGCAGTCGCCAAACAGCTGTGTGACTTTCTACATAGCAATAGTTTATTTGAGGATTTTCAGTCAGGATTTCGAGCCCATCATAGCACAGAGACAGCACTGGTGAAAATTACTAGTGATCTCCTGACTGCATCAGACAAAGGACTTGTCTCTGTATTGGTTTTATTAGATCTTAGTGCTGCATTTGATACCATTGACCATCAGATCCTATTACAGAGACTGGAACATTTCATTGGCATCAAAGGAACCGCTTCTAAGCTGGTTTAAGTCCTATTTATCAGATCGATTTCAGTTTGTACATGTTAACGATGAGTCCTCCATGCATACCAAAGTTAGTCATGGAGTTCCACAAGGATCTGTGCTCGGACCAATCCTCTTCACTTTATATATGCTTCCTTAGGCAATATTATCAGGAAACACTCCATAAACTTTCATTGTTATGCAGATGATACTCAGTTATATCTATCGATCAAGCCAGATGAAACCCATCAGTTAGCTAAGCTTCAAATGTGTCTTCAGGATGTTAAAACCTGGATGACCTGCAATTTTCTAATGTTAAACTCAGATAAAACGGAAGTTGTTGTTCTAGGCCCTAGGCACCTTCGTGGACGCATTATCTAAAGATATAGTTTCCTGGATGGCATCGCTCTGGCCTCCAGCACCACTGTGAGAAATCTTGAGTTATCTTTGATCAGGACATGTCGCTTAATTCTCACATTAAGCAAATTTCAAGGACCGCTTTTTTCACCTAACGTATTATTGCAAAAAATCAGGAACATCCTGTCTAAAAATGATGCAGAAAAACTAGTCCATGCATTTGTTACTTCTAGACTGGATTACTGCAATTCCCTATTATCAGGCTCTTCGAAAAGTCCATTAAGACTCTTCAGCTGATCCAGAATGCTGCAGCACGTGTTCTGACAGGAACCAGTAAAAGAGATCATATCTCTCCTGTCTTAGCTTCTCTGCATTGGCTTCCTGTAAAATCCAGAATAGATTTTAAAATCCTTCTTCTCACATACAAAGCACTTAATGGTCAGGCACCATCTTATCTTAAAGAGCTCATAGTACCTTACTACCCCACCAGAGCACTGCGCTCCCAGAATGCAGGATTACTTGTGGTTCCTAGAGTCTCCAAAAGTAGAATGGGAGCCAGAGCTGCTCAGTTATCAGGCTCTCTCCTGTGGAACCAGGTTCCAGTTTGGGTTCGGGAGGCAGACACCGCCTCTACATTTAAGAGTAGGCTTAAGACTTTCCTTTTGATAAAGCTTATAGTTAGGGCTGGCTCGGTGAGTCCTGAACCATCCCTTAGTTATGCTGCTATAGGCTAGACTGCCGGGGATTTCCCATGATGCACTGAGCTCCTCTCTCCTCTTCTCTCTTTCTCTGAGTGCAACCTCATCCCATTAATGCATGTTACTAACTCGATTTTTTCTCCCTCTCCCGTGGTCGTAGTGCTTCCCCTCCTGTCCTCCCCTCCCCCCTCACTTCCTGCAGGGTGTTGCTGGCTCTGGAGCTGTGGAGTCTGGACCTGTTGTTGGGAGTCTCCTGCTGCCCCCGTGTTCCTGCTCGACGCCCTCTGCTGCAGTTGCAACTGCTATTACTAGTCCTATTGCTATTATTACTGTTATAATTAATATCACTAAACATTACTACAAATATCTGTACCATTTTTTCATTCAGTCTATAGCACCATTACCTTTATTGTCTGTACCTCTATGTGTATACTGTGTAGGTTGCCTCCCTCTGCTCTCTCTCTCCTGCTCTCTCTCTCTTGCTCTCTCCTCTCTCTCCCCCTCACCCCCAACCGGTCGAGGCAGATGGTCACCACCCTGAGCCATGGTTCTGCCTCGAGGTTTCTGCCTCTTAAAAGGAAGTTTTTTCCTTGCCTCTGTCAGCCTAGTGCTTGCTCTTGGTGGGAATTGTTGGGCTTCTGTAAATAACTTCAGAGTACGGTCTAGACCTGCTCTTTATGAAAAGCGCTAGAGATAACTGTTGTTGTGGATTTGCGCTATATAAATAAAATTGAATTGAATTGAATTGAAT
>JALXJV020000011.1:2922350-3056320 GCA_024633595.2 Lepomis macrochirus | reverse complement strand
CTTGTCCTCCTGGACGAGGCTGAGCTGCTGCTGCTGCACCGACTTCAGGTTGGTCCGCAGGTGGAGCGGGGCTTGGCCGATGTGATTGTGGGGAGCGAGTCCAGGTTAGGATCTTGTTTGACACACTGAGATGCAGAATTGTTAGTGGAATCTGTCCCTGCCTCTATTTTTCTGTCCCTGTGGCTTGCTTCTCTTAACCATGCTGAATATGCGGCCCAGTTCGCTTTAAAGGATTTCCTCTCCTTTTCCTTTTTCTCTAACTGTACCTTCAGCGCTGTCTTAGGCTGAAGCTACCAGTTGCCGGAAAACCACACTGTGAAACCCACATGTCCAGTTGATCAATACTCCCCATACCATAATTAGTAATCATATAATTAATGTTAGGGCGTTAATTGTTGATGGGTTTTGTTCCCTCTTACTGTTATTTGAACCCATTTTTGGCTGGTCGGTGTAGCGATCCTCTTTTCCCAGAATATAGAGAATCGGACCTCTAAATTTAGACCCCTTTTGTTTTAAATTTGGGAGGTTGTTTGAGTCTCCTGTTATCACAGACATTGGAGTTGGGTGTCTGGGAAAAGACTGCTCACTAGTTTTCCAAAGTGCTTCAATCATAGGCCTATACATATGTATAAACAGAACCTTAATTCAACATTCATTCGCATGCGTTCTCTCTCTCTCTTTTTTTCAATCGCAATTCATTCACACGAGGCTGCTTTCTGTTCAGCACTCAACTTTTTCTCATTACGCAATTCATTCATGCATCCGTAGCAAACACATTCAGCCTCACTCGCGTATCTTTCTTGCATTCCACAAAAATCGCGACCTTCGAGTAAAACAATTAAATCTTAAACCCAATTTTGCAAAGCCAATTTTACAAACCCAATTCTACAAAGAGTACTCCTCTATTTAACCGTGGGTCCTCGACCCGAAGCTTCATCCGTGGATTCCAAATCCACACAACTGTTGCAACAGAAGGTCTCAGGCCTTTTAGAAATCCACTGTCCACAGTGATTTCTTGACTATAGTACTTTACTACAAGCTGCGACTCACACAGCGGCCCCAGGCCTGCCCTGCTGACACGTCTGTCACACTTCTCCTGAAAGGAAGCGAGAATCGTTTTCCCCTTGAACAACCTACTCACCGAAAAGAGAGTGCTGCCGGCCACCAGGTTCTTTGAGGATCACAGCGGTGAGGTAGACTTAGCCACTCAAAGCGTCCAGCCTTCAGCGTCTCACCCTATTTTTTTTGAGGGAGGTTTGAAGTCTCAGAGTCCCGGACTCTGACCGTACGGTTTTCACCTTCAGCTCCGGCGACCAAGTCCTCATGCGACGCGTGTGATCCTGCCGACAACGCCAAATTGTTATAGCAGCGAGATTCTATTAATAAGGCTCAGGCAAAACACTTGTCTTTTGGTTGAGTTTATTCCAAGTCTTCTGCAGAAGGAGCTCACAGAGACACACACCTAAAAGAGTAACATCCGAGTGAGCTGCTTTGTCTCCATACATGCAGCTTTTTATATCTGAGTCAGGCTCAGAGACCACAAAAGGACTTTGAAGATCAAATGTCACCCAATGCAAGAGAATGTGGTGAAAGACCCCCCTAGGTGTGAAGCAACTGGTGAATGTATCTTGTCCTCTTAAAACAATAGGAACTCACAGGGACCTTACTCCTCTTGTATCCCATACCCAGATGGTCAGATGGCCTATCACAATACATCAAACATCACACCTCTTGTGTCCTTTGTCCCAGGTGGTCAAATGGTCTCAGTGATAAGTCACGGGAGCAGTGTTTTAAAGGTCTTCTCGTGAAATTCCCATTACAGTGGTTTAGTCCATTGACTGTGGCAGAGCAATGTTGAGCTCCACATTTAAAAGCTTAATATAAGCAGAAACATCTCCACTGGATAATTCACTATGAACCTCTTTGTTACGTCCCCGCTCGATGGGTAAAGAAAGCAACATAAACTAGATGTTTTTGGTGAAAAGGTGTTTAATTGGAAAGTGAGAGTTTAACACAAATGTAGAACCACAGTAAAGGGCCTTCTGGGTTCTGCTTAGACCATAAAAACAAGAGAAGAAAAAGAGGTCTCTACTAAGAGAGATAACCCTAGAGAGGCTAACAGGGGAATACTAAGACAACACAAAGGGGTCAGTAGTGAAACTAAACCTTGGCCCAGTCCCACAGCTACAATTAATAAAGAACAAAAACATTCTAGATAATTACACATTTCAACACTGAGCCAGCAGCTAACAGATCACTCAAGTCTGTAGTAGTTAAGGACGACAAAAACCCAGAGTGAGAACAGCTTAACACGACACACTTGCGTCCAACAGACTTTAATTTAATGCAACGAGGCCGACGGATCAAGGAAAATCACCACTGCCAGGAACTAAAAGACACCACGAGGCAGGGACGGACTGGGACTAAAAAGCGGCCCTGGACTTTGACTAGCCCTGGCCCAAAGCAACTGGCGGTGGAAACTTCGACAACAATAACGCCTACCGCCTGGCATGGGTGTCACAAGAGTTTAATTGTGGCTCATGACACTATACCATCCACATTAAAAGCAGTAGCACTGATGTTGACTAGATGTTGTGTTAAAAGCATATTATTCTGGATTAACTTGAATATTCAGATATAAATGGAGGTCTCAACACACTGCAGTCCCTCTGGCTGAACCAATACAAAACAGGCATCTAAAACACACAACACATAGTACTGTATGAGTTATATGATAAATCACAAAGTAAAGAGGTTTTAATATACAGTTTAACTTGAATACTCACTTAGAAATGGAGGTTGAATACTCATCTAAAAAACAACCCAGCAATGGCATTTTACTCAATGTTGGGAGATAAGGATTTTCTTCAACAGGTTAGCTTTTTCTGCAACTCTGTCTATGACCAAGTCATTATCAAGGGACATGAGGATGTCTCTCTCTGTTGTCATAAGCATGAATGCTTCCAGGTGTTCTTGTGACTGTGTGCTTCTTATTCGACTTTTGATGTGTTTGAGAACAGAGAAACTTCTCTCACAGGCTACCTGTGTCACAGGCAGAGTAAGGAGGTACCTGTATCCCCAGCCAAGGATATGATAGGCATCTGTGAAGAGGTTGTAGCGTTTCAGAATTTGATAGCAACAGACTGGGCATTCCTTACAAGATTTGCACTGTTTGTTTATTACATCTGTGTCTTCTTCGCCATCATCACAGTCACCCCCTACGGTCCTGACTTTGTACTCTTCAAGTGCAGACATTTTAAGCCGTGGCCACTGAGCTGCCAGACACTTTAACTCAGACTGCAAATTGACAGCTGTTGCTCTGCTGTCAAACCTGAGCAAGCATTTGCTAAGTTCTTGAAATGCAAAATCAGGCAGAGTACCTGATGACACTTCAGCAAAGTTTCTCGGATCAAGAAGAGCCAAGTCGGCATAGAGTGTAGCATGGGTCAGAAAACGCCTGTGGATGCTCTCTGTGATTGTATCCATAATCTGGTTATGGACCTCAACTTCATAGGCTCTGTTTGCATCTGTGAAAGTCTCATCACTTGTTGTCATTTCTCCAGCCATCATCTTTTTTTTCGTCTTCCTTTTCTGTGGAAGTTCTGCCTCCAGTTCAAGCTCACAGTCCTCTTCCACCATGAGTTGTGCATTTGCCCACTGGACAAAGGTATCAGCAGCTTGCTTAACTGACTTAAAATATCTTGCCATGTTCTTCATGGCATCTTGAGTTGCCATTACCATCCTGTGTGCAGTTAAGATATCTAGTCCACTTGACTGTAGGTATTTTGACAGCGGAGTTGTGACCTCAAATATCCGCAGGAAAAGCTGAGCAGTTAACACTGTGTCATACCTCATCAGAGCCTCTAGGAATCCTCTAGCTCTGACACGCACTGCAGTTTTTAAATTGGCCTGACATTGAAAGACGCTGAGTGTCATGAGGACATCAATGTATAAAGCCTGGTCTGGTTTTCCAAATGACCCAAAGATCCTCTTCAAGGCTACATCTTTGGCCCACCACCTTGTCTCTCCGATAGTAGAGAGACGTCTGTGTCGAGTATCCTGGCTTCTTTGTTCCCACATGTTCATTCTTTGATACGATTCACGAATGAACACAGCAATGTCATTCATGAGGGAGAAGAGGGACCCACTGGATATGGCCATTTCAGTTGTGTCAGCCAGAACTAGGTTCAGCACATGTGCATAGCACCAAACATGTACCTGGTTTGGGGCTTTAGATGACAGGAGTATGGAGAAGCCTTTGTACTGACCTTGCATGTTTGATGCCCCATCTGTAGCATTACTGACACAGTTACTGATATCCAGATTAAAATGTTCCATCACATCTGCCAGCATCTGGACAAAATATTGACCAGTGGATGCCTCACACTTAACCACTGCAAGAAGCCTTTCCTGAATTGCATCTGTAACATATTTCAGAATTACAGAGCATTGCTCATGGGACGTAATGTCTTGGGTTGTATCTATCTGCACAGAGAATATCACACCTTCAGCAACCTCTTTTGCAATGGTCTCCTGAATTAGACACTTCATTGTAGAAATTACAGTGTTCACAGTGGTTTTGGATAAAAATGTTACAGCAGCACCACGACCCCTAGCCTGTGACTGGTGCATCTTTTTTACTTTTTTCTATGCACTCAGTGAGATGTTCCTTCAAACATACATCATATTTCCCTAGAAGAATGATGAGCTCTAGGAAGTTGCCGTGGTCAATGTTGTGGTCATCTAGAGTGTACGCTGCCTCAGATTGCTGTCCTCTGTAGCTCAGTCCTCTCTTTCCTATGAACTTCACCACATTGGCAAACTGAAGCCTAATCTCTGCAGCGGGTCCACTTGTTGGACCCTTGCCGGTAAGTTTTGCTGTTGAACCGCTTGATTTTAAATGCCGTGTCTTCGACCCTCTACTGCTAAAACCATATCAACGCTGCGGGCTCCGGGTTGGAGCCCCCCGCATGTAAGTAACTGGGCCCTCCCCGTCTCATACTACCTTATCTGTTCAAAAAACTATTTTTGCAGTTTTAGCCCTGTACTGGCCCGAATTTTCTTTTTGTCTCCCAGCCACCATTTTACATCCCATGGCTCCACTTACCTCTACATCCAGCTGTAATAGCTGCGCTCGTCTTGCCGTTAAGATCGCAGAGCTAGAAGAGAGAATCTCCACGCTGTACCACATCCACGAAGCTGAACAACTCATGGACACCATCACTTTTGGTCCAGCTGAATCGGCCATGAGCCGTAAACCCGATTCTACTGCTTCCTGTCCAGCTGTTGAGGTTGCTTCTCCTCCGGCGTCTGCGGCCATCGCTCGCTGTCCTACTACAGACGCCCCTGCTGCGGTTACTATCCCGGACGACTTCTGGGACCAGCTTGGAGCTAGACCTAAAGGCCTGGTCAGCTCTACTCCATCCCATCATGAACGCTGGGCCCTGCTCGGTGCTCGCAGCAGGAGAGGGAGGCCTTCCTCTTGTTTACCTCATAATCATGACATCCAGCTGCGAAATAGATACGACATCTTCAACCTCCATGATTTTCCGCCTCTGGCTAGGGAATCCCAGCCTTCTCCTACATCTCCACTGTCGTCGAATGAGTCCCACAGCTCATCGCCTCTACATTCACCGCCTGCCATGTCCGTGCGTTCCCTCTGCACCAGGGCTCGCCGCTCTATTTCGCAATTTACACCTGCCCCGCGGCGGGCCCCTGTGCCTCTTCCTGTCCACCGGTCTCCTTCCATTCTCTCCCGCGTGCAGCGTTCTCCCGCTTTATCTCCCACTCCGCATCTGACCACACTCATCATTGGCGACTCTATTGTGAGGAACATCAGGAGAAAATCTGCAGCGACTTTCTGCTTTCCTGGCGCTAAGGTCTGTGATATCCTGGAAAAGATTCCGGCCATCCTAGCTGCACATCCATTCACCTCAGATGTCGTCGTTCATGTTGGCAGTAATGACATTTCCAACCAGTCCTCAGAATTGCTAAAACAGGACTTCAGCAAACTCTTTGACTCCCTCAAGATCCATGATAAACGATTTTTTATCTCCGGGCCCATCCCCCCACTAAATTGCGGCGTGGGTCGCTTTAGCCGCACACTCAGCCTCCACACCTGGCTGCAGTCTACCTGTACAACCCGCAACGTTGTTTTTATTGACAATTTTAACCTCTTCTGGAAACGCCCATCTTTCTTTCGGCGGGATGGCATTCACCCAAATGGCCTAGGCTCACACATTTTCAACGACAATCTTTTTTACAATATCTGGACCTCTACTTCCCCTTGACTATCTTCCGACGCATGTCCACCCTTGTTTACCTCTTCTCTTCACCAGCCAACCTATCCCTTACCTACTAATCATAATAGCTCCCCACAGTGGCCAGGAGGCTGTACTGCCCCATTACTAGCCACTACTGATGTCCACACGATACCTGTTGTGACTAGTATCAGAATCAACAAAATGACCCCCCATAACGTAGCTGACTTATTAAACTTGATAACTGTTCCTTGCATCTCAAAACTGGCATTGGGGTCTGCCATTAACATTTGTTCAAATGGTCAAAAAGGGTCAGGAAAAAATCTGGATAGTTTGCCTTTGAAAATGACCTTGGTTAATGTACAATCAATCTCAAACAAAACCTTCATCCTAAATGATTTCTTTTTATCACGTGATTTGGATTTTCTATGTGTAACTGAGACTTGGCTTAATATTGGTGATCTTAGTCCTCTTTCTGAACTCTCCCCCAGTGACTGTAACTATTTTAGTTCTCCCAGAACAACAGGTAAGGGTGGAGGCTTAGCGACTATCTTTAAGGATCGCTTTACATGCAAACTTCTGTCGGTTGATAACTACACTAGCTTTGAGGTGCAAGTATTTAAAGTTGAATTGGTCTGCCCATTACTTTGTGCACTTGTGTATAGACCACCAAAGTTCAATAAGGAGTTTATTCAAGAATTTTCTAGCTTTTTATCATTGTTTGTGCCCAATTTTGACAACATTTTAATCCTCGGTGATTTTAATATTCATGTCTGTTGCCCTTCAAAGCCATTGGTTAGCCAGTTTCTGCAACTCGTGGACTCATTTAATCTCTCTCAGTGGGTTACTGGTCCTACACACGAACATGGACATACACTTGATTTGGTTTTATCATTAGGTTTTCCTGTTTTAAATATTGAGGTGGATGATACTATTTTATCTGATCACAAACCTGTCATCTTTACTGCCTCTCTCTCATGTCCTTTACCAAAACCTAAATTGCCAGATCGCTATGTTCGGGCATTCAATCACTCCACAACTAGGCTATTCTCCGATGCCTTTTTATCTTCGTCTTTTGCTAAACTTACAGAGACAATGTCTGCCTCCATGAGCACTGAGGCACTAGTCACTTTGTTTAATACCACCGTCTCAGATATCCTTGACACCATTGCCCCCCTAAAGCTCAAGAGATCAAAAGTCAGAGCTCAGCCTTGGCTTAATAGTGAGACACGTGCCCTTAGACAGGAATGCAGGAAGGCTGAGAGGAACTGGAAGAAGAATAAACTGCAAGTGTCCTACGAAATATTGAGAAATTGCCTAAAGTCCTACCAGCGCCTGGTCAAAGCCTCTAAAACAAAGTACTTCTCTGATATTATTGCTAGAAACGCACACAGCCCTAAGACCTTATTCAGTGTAATAAACACTGCATTAAACCATGCTACTGCACTTCCTGATGCTACCGCTGAAATTACAGAGAAGTTCTTGAGGTTTTTTACTGATAAGGTTGATTTAATTAGATCTGGTATCTCACCTTCTGGTCTTGATCCATCCGAGCTAGTCCCCTGCCCTGTCTCTTTAAATTATTTTGAGCCTGTGGCCCTGTCTGAACTGATCAATATAGCTTCGTCTATGAAGCCTACTTTTGCTCCTACGGACAGTGTCCCCTCAGATCTTTTAAAAGAGGTTTTAGATGTTGTTGCTCCTAGCCTTTTGCTTATAATAAATAGCTCTCTTTTAAATGGATTTTTTCCATCCACTTTTAAACACGCTGTGGTTCGGCCTCTTATTAAAAAACCCAATCTTGATCTTATGGATTTTAATAATTTTAGGCCCATTTCTAATTTTATCTCTAAAATATTGGAGAAAGTCATTTTTTCTCGACTCTCTTCTTTTTTAGCTGAAAACAATGTGCTGGATAACTTTCAGTCAGGTTTCAGGATACATCACAGTACAGAAACAGCACTGCTTAAAGTATTAAACGATTTATTGCTGTTTGGTGACTCTGGAAATTGTGCAATTCTACTCTTGCTTGACCTCAGCTCAGCTTTTGATACCGTTGATCATGACATCCTCCTGGATCGCCTCCAGCAAGGGGTTGGTATCCGGAGTGCAGCGCTACAGTGGTTTCACTCCTATTTGAAAGATAGAACCTTTTCTGTTAGCTTTGGTAACATTTCCTCTTCTTCAGCAGCAATTAAGTACGGAGTACCTCAAGGTTCAATCCTGGGGCCAATCTTATTTTCTTTGTATATGCTCCCCTTGGGCTCCATTCTCCACAAACATAATATATTTTACCATTGCTATGCTGATGATACACAGCTGTACTTACCTCTGAAGCCAGGCGATTCAAAGTCCTTACAGTCTATTTACAATTGTCTAAATGATATTAAGCGTTGGATGGCAATCAACTTTCTCCAACTAAATGAAAACAAGACAGAAGTGATTTTATTTGGCTCTCCCAACTCAACTGAGGAATTATCAAAAAATTTGGGCACCATGTCCATTAATGTACAACCCTTCGCTAGGAACCTAGGGGTTATCTTTGACTCAGCATTAAAATTCGACAAACATATAAACTCTGTAAAAGGTTCCTTTTTTCATTTAAGGACCATAGCAAAACTTAAGCCCATTCTCTCTGTTAAGGACCTTGAAACTGTCTTGCATGCTCTTATATCCTCTCGAATTGATTACTGTAATTCCTTGTACTCTGGCATCTGTCATTCATCTTTATTACGCTTGCAGCTTGTTCAAAATGCAGCTGCCAGACTACTAACTGGTACAAGGAAGAAGGACCATATAACCCCAGTATTGGCTGCTCTTCACTGGTTACCAGTCAAATATAGAATCGATTTTAAGGTGCTGCTAATTGTTTTTAAGGCATTACATGGTCTGGCCCCATCTTATATCTCAGAACTCCTAATGTTTCATCACTCCTCCAGAACCCTCAGATCATCAAATCAATCCCTCTTAGCCGTCCCACAGTCTCGTCTGAAAACAAAGGGCGACCGTGCCTTTTCAGTAGCGGCCCCGAGACTGTGGAATAATCTACCCCTGATTATTAGATTATCCCCCACCATCCAAACTTTTAAGTCTCGACTTAAAACACATTTGTATTCTTTGGCGTTTGAGTTTGTTTAGGGGCACCTGTGCTTGTGTCTTTATTTATGTATACTGTTTCTAACTGTGTTGATTCTACATAATTTGTCCAGCACTTTGGTCAACTCTGGTTGTTTTTAAATGTGCTTTAAAAATAAATTTGACTTGACTTGACTTGACTTGACATCTACTACTCTTTCTAACACCTGCCGTCTCTTCCTCACTTGATCTCTGTGAGCCACAATTTGAGGACCATGTAGAAGGCTGGCTATATCTGATTTAGATGCCCTCAAAAAAAATGCCTCAGCACAACCTCTGTGCATGTTGCTCCTTTCATGTTCCTCAACTCTTTGACTGATATGGTTCCAATCCTGCATTCCACTTAAGAAGGGACTGGTTTCAGTTGGTTTGGCAAATGCTAATTACACTGCACAATACAGGGTATGGTTCTCTACACAGTATGTAAGGCATTTTCTGTCTGTGCCATCTTTGTGTTTAAACACTCTCTGTACTGTCAGGTATTTTGTCTTCTTCTGAGGGTGGTATAAAAAAAACCCTCTAGGCTGTGACTGTCTGACTTGGGGCGCTTAAAGTAATTTAAAGTTGAGCTGGAGTTGATGTCTTTCTCTGCTCTTGGTCTAAGCTCAACCTGAATAAACAAATGATGGAATGGATTTTTTTAAAAACAGGTTTTATTCCATGCTGTCTTAAAATGAATTTATTACTTAATAATCATTTTTAAAAGTAAAAGCACAACATGTTGAAGTGTAGCTGTTTTAACTACTGTAATCATTAAAAATGTAGCAAGCTGAATATCACTTCCTAACATCATCCCTAGCAGGTAACTCTCTTTCTCCTCTCATGATCCAAACTTACTTGCCCTGTTTCTGCCTGTGGAACCAGCTCATCTTTCTGTCCCTCATCATCCCTGGTGGTATGTTGCTGCACAGCTGTCTGGCTCTCTTCTCCACTGCTGCTGGGTCTACTGCTACTGCTAATATTTAACAGCGAGGTGCTGCTGCTGGCTGTGCTGCTAAATAGTTCAGTCAGTTTGCGACATTTAGCGGCTTCAGTATCTAAATTCCGCATTTTTTTTTTTCTCGCCTTCTCAGCCCCACCCTTTTCTTTCCGTTTTTTACCCACGGCCGCGTTATGCATATTGTTTGTTTGTTTATGCTTTTCTAACTTTTATCTAACGTCTATCAACGTCCGTTGGTTTCTTCCTCCGCTTCCACTTCATCTTCTCCTTACTTGGCGGCCACGGCCAGTGCAGCTGGCATCCAACTTAAAGGTGCATTGCTGCCACCTACAGTACTGGAGTGTGAAACAGATTAGTGGGGGGAAAAAACAGGCGATGACTGCGTGTGGCGGCGGTGGGCGCCCACCCGGCCTGGAGTACCGGCCGTTCTGTGATTCTCCAGATCGCACAGATGGCCAGTCCGCCCTGCCGCGAGGCCAACTGAGCACTGAAACCGGCGGGGCCTCGAGCAGCAAGCTAACACGCTATTTAAGAACAGTCCGTGTTGATGCAGTCTGCAAGTAGAAGGATCCGTCAGAACCAATCATCAGCCGGCAATCTGACAGCTGACTTAACGTTTCATCCACAGACTTAGAAATAATAAAACAGACGTAACGCTCTTCCTGATTATCAGCTTCTATTCCACATCATGTTTTTAAAGAAATGATAATAAAATACATAAATACAATGAATAAATAAATAATCTCTATCAGACAATAACAAATATTTCCATTTTCTAAACTTCTACATTCTAAACCTTCTTCAGCTCTGAACAGATTATTAAACACTGAATGATTTCAAGCAGGAACATTGTCTTCTAACGTTACATCATTTATTCTTTATTCAGATTGGAGAGCGACAGTTTGTCAGAGATCAGCGGTGCTTCTCTGGCCTCAGCTCTGAAGTCCAACCCCTCCCATCTGAGAGAGCTGGACCTGAGTCACAACAAGCTGCAGGATTCAGGAGTGAAGCTGTCGGGTTTTCTGGAGAGTCCACACTGCAGACTGGAGACTCTGAGGTCAGACACCATTTTTTCCTTCTGTGCTGAGATTAATATGATGTGAAAGTTGTGGTGACACTAAAGTGCAGACATAAGGCTGATATTATACTGATCCACACTGAGGATCTTAATGCTAAAGGCTCTTTTCTTCTTCAGTGGTTTAGTCCATTGACTGTGGCAGAGCAATGTTGAGCTCCACATTTAAAAGCTTAATATAAGCAGAAACATCTCCACTGGATAATTCACTATGAACCTCTTTGTTACGTCCCGGCTCGATGGGTAAAGAAAGCAACATAAACTGGATGTTTTTGGTGAAAAGGTGTTTAATTGGAAAGTGAGAGTTTAACACAAATGTAGAACCACAGTAAAGGGCCTTCTGGGTTCTGCTTAGACCATAAAAACAAGAGAAGAAAAAGAGGTCTCCACTAAGAGAGACAGTTACCAAGCTCCACAAAATAAAGTGAAACAGAAGAAGATCTCTCTTCAGCTCCAAATGGTTTTAAAAGCCAAAACACAAAGAGAGCAGCAGCCATAACCCTAGAGAGGCTAACAGGGGAATACTAAGACAACACAAAGGGGTCAGTAGTGAAACTAAACCTTGGCCCAGTCCCACAGCTACAATTAATAAAGAACAAAAAACATTCTAGATAATTACACATTTCAACACTGAGCCAGCAGCTAACAGATTACTCAAGTCTGTAGTAGTTAAGGACGACAAAAACCCAGAGTGAGAACAGCTTAACACGACACACTTGCGTCCAACAGACTTTAATTTAATGCAACGAGGCCGACGGATCAAAGAAAATCACCACCGCCAGGAACTAAAAGACACCACGAGGCCAACTGAGCACTGAAACCCAGCGGGGCCTCGAGCAGCAAGCTAACACGCTATTTAAGAGCAGTCCGTGTTGATGCAGTCTGCAAGTAGAAGGATCCGTCAGAACCAATCATCAGCCGGCAATCTGACAGCTGACTTAACATTTCATCCACAGACTTAGAAATAATAAAACAGACGTAACGCTCTTCCTGATTATCAGCTTCTATTCCACATCATGTTTTTAAAGAAATTATAATAAAATACATAAATACAATGAATAAATAAATAATCTGTATTTCAACTATCAGACAATAACAAATATTTCCATTTTCTAAACTTCTACATTCTAAACCTTCTTCAGCTCTGAACAGATTATTAAACACTGAATGATTTCAAGCAGGAACATTGTCTTCTAACGTTACATCATTTATTCTTTATTCAGATTGAGGTTCTGCAGTTTGTCAAAGATCAGCTGTGCTTCTCTGGCCTCAGCTCTGAAGTCCAACCCCTCCCATCTGAGAGAGCTGGACCTGAGTCACAACAACCTGCAGGATTCAGGAGTGAAGCTGTCAGGTTTTCTGGAGGATCCACACTGCAGACTGGAGACTCTGAGGTCAGACACCATTTTTTCCTTCTGTGCTGAGATTAATATGATGTGAAAGTTGTGGTGACACTAAAGTGCAGACATAAGGCTGATATTATTATACTGATCCACACTGAGGATCTTAATGCTAAAGGCTCTTTTCTTCTTCAGTGGTTTAGTCCATTGACTGTGGCAGAGCAATGTTGAGCTCCACATTTAAAAGCTTAATATAAGCAGAAACATCTCCACTGGATAATTCACTATGAACCTCTTTGTTACGTCCCGGCTCGATGGGTAAAGAAAGCAACATAAACTGGATGTTTTTGGTGAAAAGGTGTTTAATTGGAAAGTGAGAGTTTAACACAAATGTAGAACCACAGTAAAGGGCCTTCTGGGTTCTGCTTAGACCATAAAAACAAGAGAAGAAAAAGAGGTCTCCACTAAGAGAGACAGTTACCAAGCTCCACAAAATAAGTGAAACAGAAGAAGATCTCTCTTCAGCTCCAAATGGTTTTAAAAGCCAAAACACAAAGAGAGCAGCAGCCATAACCCTAGAGAGGCTAACAGGGGAATACTAAGACAACACAAAGGGGTCAGTAGTGAAACTAAACCTTGGCCCAGTCCCACAGCTACAATTAATAAAGAACAAAAACATTCTAGATAATTACACATTTCAACACTGAGCCAGCAGCTAACAGATCACTCAAGTCTGTAGTAGTTAAGGACGACAAAAACCCAGAGTGAGAACAGCTTAACACGACACACTTGCGTCCAACAGACTTTAATTTAATGCAACGAGGCCGACGGATCAAGGAAAATCACCACTGCCAGGAACTAAAAGACACCACGAGGCAGGGACGGACTGGGACTAAAAAACGGCCCTGGACTTTGACTAGCCCTGGCCCAAAGCAACTGGCGCGTGGAAACTCGACAACAATAACGCCTACCGCCTGGCATGGGTGTCACAAGAGTTTAATTGTGGCTCATGACACTATACCATCCACATTAAAGCAGTAGCACTGATGTTGACTAGATGTTGTGTTAAAAGCATATTATTCTGGATTAACTTGAATATTCAGATATAAATGGAGGTCTCAACACACTGCAGTCCCTCTGGCTGAACCAATACAAAACAGGCATCTAAAACACACAACACATAGTACTGTATGAGTTATATGATAAATCACAAAGTAAAGAGGTTTTAATATACAGTTTAACTTGAATACTCACTTAGAAATGGAGGTTGAATACTCATCTAAAAAAACAACCCAGCAATGGCATTTTACTCAATGTTGGGGATAAGGATTTTCTTCAACAGGTCGCTTTTTCTGCAACTCTGTCTATGACCAAGTCATTATCAAGGGACATGAGGATGTCTCTCTCTGTTGTCATAAGCATGAATGCTTCCAGGTGTTCTTGTGACTGTGTGCTTCTTATTCGACTTTTGATGTGTTTGAGAACAGAGAAACTTCTCTCACAGGCTACCTGTGTCACAGGCAGAGTAAGGAGGTACCTGTATCCCCAGCCAAGGATATGATAGGCATCTGTGAAGAGGTTGTAGCGTTTCAGAATTTGATAGCAACAGACTGGGCATTCCTTACAAGATTTGCACTGTTTGTTTATTACATCTGTGTCTTCTTCGCCATCATCACAGTCACCCCCTACGGTCCTGACTTTGTACTCTTCAAGTGCAGACATTTTAAGCCGTGGCCACTGAGCTGCCAGACACTTTAACTCAGACTGCAAATTGACAGCTGTTGCTCTGCTGTCAAACCTGAGCAAGCATTTGCTAAGTTCTTGAAATGCAAAATCAGGCAGAGTACCTGATGACACTTCAGCAAAGTTTCTCGGATCAAGAAGAGCCAAGTCGGCATAGAGTGTAGCATGGGTCAGAAAACGCCTGTGGATGCTCTCTGTGATTGTATCCATAATCTGGTTATGGACCTCAACTTCATAGGCTCTGTTTGCATCTGTGAAAGTCTCATCACTTGTTGTCATTTCTCCAGCCATCATCTTTTTTTTCGTCTTCCTTTTCTGTGGAAGTTCTGCCTCCAGTTCAAGCTCACAGTCCTCTTCCACCATGAGTTGTGCATTTGCCCACTGGACAAAGGTATCAGCAGCTTGCTTAACTGACTTAAAATATCTTGCCATGTTCTTCATGGCATCTTGAGTTGCCATTACCATCCTGTGTGCAGTTAAGATATCTAGTCCACTTGACTGTAGGTATTTTGACAGCGGAGTTGTGACCTCAAATATCCGCAGGAAAAGCTGAGCAGTTAACACTGTGTCATACCTCATCAGAGCCTCTAGGAATCCTCTAGCTCTGACACGCACTGCAGTTTTTAAATTGGCCTGACATTGAAAGACGCTGAGTGTCATGAGGACATCAATGTATAAAGCCTGGTCTGGTTTTCCAAATGACCCAAAGATCCTCTTCAAGGCTACATCTTTGGCCCACCACCTTGTCTCTCCGATAGTAGAGAGACGTCTGTGTCGAGTATCCTGGCTTCTTTGTTCCCACATGTTCATTCTTTGATACGATTCACGAATGAACACAGCAATGTCATTCATGAGGGAGAAGAGGGACCCACTGGATATGGCCATTTCAGTTGTGTCAGCCAGAACTAGGTTCAGCACATGTGCATAGCACCAAACATGTACCTGGTTTGGGGCTTTAGATGACAGGAGTGTGGAGAAGCCTTTGTACTGACCTTGCATGTTTGATGCCCCATCTGTAGCATTACTGACACAGTTACTGATATCCAGATTAAAATGTTCCATCACATCTGCCAGCATCTGGACAAAATATTGACCAGTGGATGCCTCACACTTAACCACTGCAAGAAGCCTTTCCTGAATTGCATCTGTAACATATTTCAGAATTACAGAGCATTGCTCATGGGACGTAATGTCTTGGGTTGTATCTATCTGCACAGAGAATATCACACCTTCAGCAACCTCTTTTGCAATGGTCTCCTGAATTAGACACTTCATTGTAGAAATTACAGTGTTCACAGTGGTTTTGGATAAAAATGTTACAGCAGCACCACGACCCCTAGCCTGTGACTGGTGCATCTTTTTACTTTTTTCTATGCACTCAGTGAGATGTTCCTTCAAACATACATCATATTTCCCTAGAAGAATGATGAGCTCTAGGAAGTTGCCGTGGTCAATGTTGTGGTCATCTAGAGTGTACGCTGCCTCAGATTGCTGTCCTCTGTAGCTCAGTCCTCTCTTTCCTATGAACTTCACCACATCTACTACTCTTTCTAACACCTGCCGTCTCTTCCTCACTTGATCTCTGTGAGCCACAATTTGAGGACCATGTAGAAGGCTGGCTATATCTGATTTAGATGCCCTCAAAAAAAATGCCTCAGCACAACCTCTGTGCATGTTGCTCCTTTCATGTTCCTCAACTCTTTGACTGATATGGTTCCAATCCTGCATTCCACTTATGAAGGGACTGGTTTCAGTTGGTTTGGCAAATGCTAAACACACTGCACAATACAGGGTATGGTTCTCTACACAGTATGTAAGCCATTTTCTGTCTGTGCCATCTTTGTGTTTAAACACTCTCTGTACTGTCAGGTATTTTGTCTTCTTCTGAGGGTGGTATAAAAAAAACCCTCTAGGCTGTGACTGTCTGACTTGGGGCGCTTAAAGTAATTTAAAGTTGAGCTGGAGTTGATGTCTTTCTCTTCTCTTGGTCTAAGCTCAACCTGAATAAACAAATGATGGAATGGATTTTTTTAAAAACAGGTTTTATTCCATGCTGTCTTAAAATGAATTTATTACTTAATAATCATTTTTAAAAGTAAAAGCACAACATGTTGAAGTGTAGCTGTTTTAACTACTGTAATCATTAAAAATGTAGCAAGCTGAATATCACTTCCTAACATCATCCCTAGCAGGTAACTCTCTTTCTCCTCTCATGATCCAAACTTACTTGCCCTGTTTCTGCCTGTGGAACCAGCTCATCTTTCTGTCCCTCATCATCCCTGGTGGTATGTTGCTGCACAGCTGTCTGGCTCTCTTCTCCACTGCTGCTGGGTCTACTGCTACTGCTAATATTTAACAGCGAGGTGCTGCTGCTGGCTGTGCTGCTAAATAGTTCAGTCAGTTTGCGACATTTAGCGGCTTCAGTATCTAAATTCCGCATTTTTTTTTTTCTCGCCTTCTCAGCCCCACCCTTTTCTTTCCGTTTTTTACCCACGGCCGCGTTATGCATATTGTTTGTTTGTTTATGCTTTTCTAACTTTTATCTAACGTCTATCAACGTCCGTTGGTTTCTTCCTCCGCTTCCACTTCATCTTCTCCTTACTTGGCGGCCACGGCCAGTGCAGCTGGCATCCAACTTAAAGGTGCATTGCTGCCACCTACAGTACTGGAGTGTGAAACAGATTAGTGGGGGAAAAAACAGGCGATGACTGCGTGTGTGGCGGCCGGTGGGCCGGCCCACCGGCCTGGAGTACCGGCCGTTCTGTGATTCTCCAGATCGCACAGATGGCCAGTCCGCCCCTGCCACGAGGCCAACTGAGCACTGAAACCGAGCGTGGCCTCGAGCAGCAAGCTAACACGCTATTTAAGAACAGTCCGTGTTGATGCAGTCTGCAAGTAGAAGGATCCGTCAGAACCAATCATCAGCCGGCAATCTGACAGCTGACTTAACATTTCATCCACAGACTTAGAAATAATAAAACAGACGTAACGCTCTTCCTGATTATCAGCTTCTATTCCACATCATGTTTTTAAAGAAATGATAATAAAATACACAAATACAATGAATAAATAAATAATCTCTATTTCAACTATCAGACAATAACAAATATTTCCATTTTCTAAACTTCTACATTCTAAACCTTCTTCAGCTCTGAACAGATTATTAAACACTGAATGATTTCAAGCAGGAACATTGTCTTCTAACGTTACATCATTTATTCTTTATTCAGATTGAAGGACTGCAGTTTGTCAGAGATCAGCTGTGCTTCTCTGGCCTCAGCTCTGAAGTCCAACCCCTCCCATCTTAGAGAGCTGGACCTGAGTCACAACAACCTGCAGGATTCAGGAGTGAAGCTGTCAGGTTTTCTGGAGGATCCACACTGCAGACTGGAGACTCTGAGGTCAGACACCATTTTTTCCTTCTGTGCTGAGAAGGGGGGTGGGATGGCGCGGGATGGCTGGGATGGCGCTGGGATGGCTGGGATGGCCTGGATGGCATGGCTGGGATGGCGCTGGGATGGCGTGAGGATGGCGTGGATGGCTGGGATGGCGTGAGATGGCTGGGATGGCCATGGGATGGCAGCGGGATGGCGTGAGATGGCGCTGGGATGGCGTGAGGATAGGCGCTAATGGTTAAGACGTCCGCACTTTGGTGTGAGGGACCCAGGTTCAATCCCCACTGTGTCCCTGAGCAAGACACTTAACCCCTCGTTGCTCCAGAGGCGTGCGACCTCTGACATGTATAGCAATTGTAAGTCGCTTTGGATAAAAGCGTCAGCTAAATGAATAAATGTAAATGTAAATGTAATATGATGTGAAAGTTGTGGTGACACTAAAGTGCAGACATAAGGCTGATATTATACTGATCCACACTGAGGATCTTAATGCTAAAGGCTCTTTTCTTCTTCAGTGGTTTAGTCCATTGACTGTGGCAGAGCAATGTTGAGCTCCACATTTAAAAGCTTAATATAAGCAGAAACATCTCCACTGGATAATTCACTCTGAACCTCTTTGTTACGTCCCGGCTCGATGGGTAAAGAAAGCAACATAAACTGGATGTTTCTGGTGAAAAGGTATCTAATTGGAAAGTGAGAGTTTAACACAAATGTAGAACCACAGTAAAGGGCCTTCTGGGTTCTGCTTAGACCATAAAAACAAGAGAAGAAAAAGAGGTCTCCACTAAGAGAGACAGTTACCAAGCTCCACAAAATAAAGTGAAACAGAAGAAGATCTCTCTTCAGCTCCAAATGGTTTTAAAAGCCAAAACACAAAGAGAGCAGCAGCCATAACCCTAGAGAGGCTAACAGGGGAATACTAAGACAACACAAAGGGGTCAGTAGTGAAACTAAACCTTGGCCCAGTCCCACAGCTACAATTAATAAAGAACAAAAACATTCTAGATAATTACACATTTCAACACTGAGCCAGCAGCTAACAGATCACTCAAGTCTATAGTAGTTAAGGACGACGAAAGCCCGGAGTGAGAACAGCTTAACACGACACACTTGTGTCCAACAGACTTTAATTTAATGCAACAAGGCCGACGGATCAAGGAAAATCACCACCGCCAGGAACTAAAAGACACCACGAGGCCAACTGAGCACTGAAACCCAGCGGGGCCTCGAGCAGCAAGCTAACACGCTATTTAAGAACAGTCCGTGTTGATGCAGTCTGCAAGTAGAAGGATCCGTCAGAACCAATCATCAGCCGGCAATCTGACAGCTGGCTTAACATTTCATCCACAGACTTAGAAATAATAAAACAGACGTAACGCTCTTCCTGATTATCAGCTTCTATTCCACATCATGTTTTTAAAGAAATGATAATAAAATACACAAATACAATGAATAAATAAATAATCTCTATTTCAACTATCAGACAATAACAAATATTTCCATTTTCTAAACTTCTACATTCTAAACCTTCTTCAGCTCTGAACAGATTATTAAACACTGAATGATTTCAAGCAGGAACATTGTCTTCTAACGTTACATCATTTATTCTTTATTCAGATTGGAGAGCTGCAGTTTGTCAGAGATCAGCTGTGCTTCTCTGGCCTCAGCTCTGAAGTCCAACCCCTCCCATCTGAGAGAGCTGGACCTGAGTCACAACAACCTGCAGGATTCAGGAGTGAAGCTGTCAGGTTTTCTGGAGGATCCACACTGCAGACTGGAGACTCTGAGGTCAGACACCATTTTTTCCTTCTGTGCTGAGATTAATATGATGTGAAAGTTGTGGTGACACTAAAGTGCAGACATAAGGCTGATATTATACTGATCCACACTGAGGATCTTAATGCTAAAGGCTCTTTTCTTCTTCAGTGGTTTAGTCCATTGACTGTGGCAGAGCAATGTTGAGCTCCACATTTAAAAGCTTAATATAAGCAGAAACATCTCCACTGGATAATTCACTCTGAACCTCTTTGTTACGTCCCAGCTCGATGGGTAAAGAAAGCAACATAAACTGGATGTTTTTGGTGAAAAGGTGTTTAACTGGAAAGTGAGAGTTTAACACAAATGTAGAACCACAGTAAAGGGCCTTCTGGGTTCTGCTTAGACCATAAAAACAAGAGAAGAAAAAGAGGTCTCCACTAAGAGAGACAGTTACCAAGCTCCACAAAATAAAGTGAAACAGAAGAAGATCTCTCTTCAGCTCCAAATGGTTTTAAAAGCCAAAACACAAAGAGAGCAGCAGCCATAACCCTAGAGAGGCTAACAGGGGAATACTAAGACAACACAAAGGGGTCAGTAGTGAAACTAAACCTTGGCCCAGTCCCACAGCTACAATTAATAAAGAACAAAAACATTCTAGATAATTACACACTTCAACACTGAGCCAGCAGCTAACAGATCACTCAAGTCTGTAGTAGTTAAGGACGACGAAAGCCCGGAGTGAGAACAGCTTAACACGACACACTTGTGTCCAACAGACTTTAATTTAATGCAACAAGGCCGACGGATCAAGGAAAATCACCACCGCCAGGAACTAAAAGACACCACGAGGCCAACTGAGCACTGAAACCCAGCGTGGCCTCGAGCAGCAAGCTAACACGCTATTTAAGAACAGTCCGTGTTGATGCAGTCTGCAAGTAGAAGGATCCGTCAGAACCAATCATCAGCCGGCAATCTGACAGCTGACTTAACATTTCATCCACAGACTTAGAAATAATAAAACAAACAGACGTAACGCTCTTCCTGATTATCAGCTTCTATTCCACATCATGTTTTTAAAGAAATGATAATAAAATACACAAATACAATGAATAAATAAATAATCTCTATTTCAACTATCAGACAATAACAAATATTTCCATTTTCTAAACTTCTACATTCTAAACCTTCTTCAGCTCTGAACAGATTATTAAACACTGAATGATTTCAAGCAGGAACATTGTCTTCTAACGTTACATCATTTATTCTTTATTCAGATTGAAGGACTGCAGTTTGTCAGAGATCAGCTGTGCTTCTCTGGCCTCAGCTCTGAAGTCCAACCCCTCCCATCTTAGAGAGCTGGACCTGAGTCACAACAACCTGCAGGATTCAGGAGTGAAGCTGTCAGGTTTTCTGGAGGATCCACACTGCAGACTGGAGACTCTGAGGTCAGACACCATTTTTCCTTCTGTGCTGAGATTAATATGATGTGAAAGTTGTGGTGACACTAAAGTGCAGACATAAGGCTGATATTATACTGATCCACACTGAGGATCTTAATGCTAAAGGCTCTTTTCTTCTTCAGTGGTTTAGTCCATTGACTGTGGCAGAGCAATGTTGAGCTCCACATTTAAAAGCTTAATATAAGCAGAAACATCTCCACTGGATAATTCACTCTGAACCTCTTTGTTACGTCCGGCTCGATGGGTAAAGAAAGCAACATAAACTGGATGTTTTGGTGAAAAGGTGTTTAATTGGAAAGTGAGAGTTTAACACAAATGTAGAACCACAGTAAAGGGCCTTCTGGGTTCTGCTTAGACCATAAAAACAAGAGAACAAAAAGAGGTCTCCACTAAGAGAGACAGTTACCAAGCTCCACAAAATAAAGTGAAACAGAAGAAGATCTCTCTTCAGCTCCAAATGGTTTTAAAAGCCAAAACACAAAGAGAGCAGCAGCCATAACCCTAGAGAGGCTAACAGGGGAATACTAAGACAACACAAAGGGGTCAGTAGTGAAACTAAACCTTGGCCCAGTCCCACAGCTACAATTAAGAAAGAACAAAAACATTCTAGATAATTACACACTTCAACACTGAGCCAGCAGCTAACAGATCACTCAAGTCTGTAGTAGTTAAGGACGACGAAAGCCCGGAGTGAGAACAGCTTAACACGACACACTTGTGTCCAACAGACTTTAATTTAATGCAACAAGGCCGACGGATCAAAGAAAATCACCACCGCCAGGAACTAAAAGACACCACGAGGCCAACTGAGCACTGAAACCCAGCGGGGCCTCGAGCAGCAAGCTAACACGCTATTTAAGAACAGTCTGTGTTGATGCAGTCTGCAAGTAGAAGGATCCGTCAGAACCAATCATCAGCCGGCAATCTGACAGCTGACTTAACATTTCATCCACAGACTTAGAAATAATAAAACAAACAGACGTAGCAGCTCTTCCTGATTATCAGCTTCTATTCCACATCATGTTTTAAAGAAATTATAATAAAATACATAAATACAATGAATAAATAAATAATCTCTATTTCAACTATCAGACAATAACAAATATTTCCATTTTCTAAACTTCTACATTCTAAACCTTCTTCAGCTCTGAACAGATTATTAAACACTGAATGATTTCAAGCAGGAACATTGTCTTCTAACGTTACATCATTTATTCTTTATTCAGATTGAGGTTCTGCAGTTTGTCAAAGATCAGCTGTGCTTCTCTGGCCTCAGCTCTGAAGTCCAACCCCTCCCATCTGAGAGAGCTGGACCTGAGTCACAACAACCTGCAGGATTCAGGAGTGAAGCTGTCAGGTTTTCTGGAGGATCCACACTGCAGACTGGAGACTCTGAGGTCAGACACCATTTTTTCCTTCTGTGCTGAGATTAATATGATGTGAAAGTTGTGGTGACACTAAAGTGCAGACATAAGGCTGATATTATTATACTGATCCACACTGAGGATCTTAATGCTAAAGGCTCTTTTCTTCTTCAGTGGTTTAGTCCATTGACTGTGGCAGAGCAATGTTGAGCTCCACATTTAAAAGCTTAATATAAGCAGAAACATCTCCACTGGATAATTCACTATGAACCTCTTTGTTACGTCCCGGCTCGATGGGTAAAGAAAGCAACATAAACTGGATGTTTTTGGTGAAAAGGTGTTTAATTGGAAAGTGAGAGTTTAACACAAATGTAGAACCACAGTAAAGGGCCTTCTGGGTTCTGCTTAGACCATAAAAACAAGAGAAGAAAAAGAGGTCTCCACTAAGAGAGACAGTTACCAAGCTCCACAAAATAAAAGTGAAACAGAAGAAGATCTCTCTTCAGCTCCAAATGGTTTTAAAAGCCAAAACACAAAGAGAGCAGCAGCCATAACCCTAGAGAGGCTAACAGGGGAATACTAAGACAACACAAAGGGGTCAGTAGTGAAACTAAACCTTGGCCCAGTCCCACAGCTACAATTAATAAAGAACAAAACATTCTAGATAATTACACATTTCAACACTGAGCCAGCAGCTAACAGATCACTCAAGTCTGTAGTAGTTAAGGACGACAAAACCCAGAGTGAGAACAGCTTAACACTGACACACTTAGGTCCAACAGACTTTAATTTAATGCAACAAGGCCGACGGATCAAGGAAAATCACCACTGCCAGGAACTAAAAGACACCACGCAGGCAGGGACGGACTGGGACTAAAAACGACCCTGGACTTTGACTAGCCCTGGCCCAAAGCAACTGGCGGTGGAAACTTCGACAACAATAACGCCTACCAGCCTGGCATGAGTGTCACAAGAGTTTAATTGTGGCTCATGACAGTATACCATCCACATTAAAGCAGTAGCACTGATGTTGACTAGATGTTGTGTTAAAAGCATATTATTCTGGATTAACTTGAATATTCAGATATAAATGGAGGTCTCAACACACTGCAGTCCCTCTGGCTGAACCAATACAAAACAGGCATCTAAAACACACAACACATAGTACTGTATGAGTTATATGATAAATCACAAAGTAAAGAGGTTTTAATATACAGTTTAACTTGAATACTCACTTAGAAATGGAGGTTGAATACTCATCTAAAAAAACAACCCAGCAATGGCATTTTACTCAATGTTGGGGATAAGGATTTTCTTCAACAGGTCGCTTTTTCTGCAACTCTGTCTATGACCAAGTCATTATCAAGGGACATGAGGATGTCTCTCTCTGTTGTCATAAGCATGAATGCTTCCAGGTGTTCTTGTGACTGTGTGCTTCTTATTCGACTTTTGATGTGTTTGAGAACAGAGAAACTTCTCTACAGGCTACCTGTGTCACAGGCAGAGTAAGGAGGTACCTGTATCCCCAGCCAAGGATATGATAGGCATCTGTGAAGAGGTTGTAGCGTTTCAGAATTTGATAGCAACAGACTGGGCATTCCTTACAAGATTTGCACTGTTTGTTTATTACATCTGTGTCTTCTTCGCCATCATCACAGTCACCCCTCACGGTCCTGACTTTGTACTCTTCAAGTGCAGACATTTTAAGCCGTGGCCACTGAGCTGCCAGACACTTTAACTCAGACTGCAAATTGACAGCTGTTGCTCTGCTGTCAAACCTGAGCAAGCATTTGCTAAGTTCTTGAAATGCAAAATCAGGCAGAGTACCTGATGACACTTCAGCAAAGTTTCTCGGATCAAGAAGAGCCAAGTCGGCATAGAGTGTAGCATGGGTCAGAAAACGCCTGTGGATGCTCTCTGTGATTGTATCCATAATCTGGTTATGGACCTCAACTTCATAGGCTCTGTTTGCATCTGTGAAAGTCTCATCACTTGTTGTCATTTCTCCAGCCATCATCTTTTTTTTCGTCTTCCTTTTCTGTGGAAGTTCTGCCTCCAGTTCAAGCTCACAGTCCTCTTCCACCATGAGTTGTGCATTTGCCCACTGGACAAAGGTATCAGCAGCTTGCTTAACTGACTTAAAATATCTTGCCATGTTCTTCATGGCATCTTGAGTTGCCATTACCATCCTGTGTGCAGTTAAGATATCTAGTCCACTTGACTGTAGGTATTTTGACAGCGGAGTTGTGACCTCAAATATCCGCAGGAAAAGCTGAGCAGTTAACACTGTGTCATACCTCATCAGAGCCTCTAGGAATCCTCTAGCTCTGACACGCACTGCAGTTTTTAAATTGGCCTGACATTGAAAGACGCTGAGTGTCATGAGGACATCAATGTATAAAGCCTGGTCTGGTTTTCCAAATGACCCAAAGATCCTCTTCAAGGCTACATCTTTGGCCCACCACCTTGTCTCTCCGATAGTAGAGAGACGTCTGTGTCGAGTATCCTGGCTTCTTTGTTCCCACATGTTCATTCTTTGATACGATTCACGAATGAACACAGCAATGTCATTCATGAGGGAGAAGAGGGACCCACTGGATATGGCCATTTCAGTTGTGTCAGCCAGAACTAGGTTCAGCACATGTGCATAGCACCAAACATGTACCTGGTTTGGGGCTTTAGATGACAGGAGTGTGGAGAAGCCTTTGTACTGACCTTGCATGTTTGATGCCCCATCTGTAGCATTACTGACACAGTTACTGATATCCAGATTAAAATGTTCCATCACATCTGCCAGCATCTGGACAAAATATTGACCAGTGGATGCCTCACACTTAACCACTGCAAGAAGCCTTTCCTGAATTGCATCTGTAACATATTTCAGAATTACAGAGCATTGCTCATGGGACGTAATGTCTTGGGTTGTATCTATCTGCACAGAGAATATCACACCTTCAGCAACCTCTTTTGCAATGGTCTCCTGAATTAGACACTTCATTGTAGAAATTACAGTGTTCACAGTGGTTTTGGATAAAAATGTTACAGCAGCACCACGACCCCTAGCCTGTGACTGGTGCATCTTTTTACTTTTTTCTATGCACTCAGTGAGATGTTCCTTCAAACATACATCATATTTCCCTAGAAGAATGATGAGCTCTAGGAAGTTGCCGTGGTCAATGTTGTGGTCATCTAGAGTGTACGCTGCCTCAGATTGCTGTCCTCTGTAGCTCAGTCCTCTCTTTCCTATGAACTTCACCACATCTACTACTCTTTCTAACACCTGCCGTCTCTTCCTCACTTGATCTCTGTGAGCCACAATTTGAGGACCATGTAGAAGGCTGGCTATATCTGATTTAGATGCCCTCAAAAAAAAATGCCTCAGCACAACCTCTGTGCATGTTGCTCCTTTCATGTTCCTCAACTCTTTGACTGATATGGTTCCAATCCTGCATTCCACTTATGAAGGGACTGGTTTCAGTTGGTTTGGCAAATGCTAAACACACTGCACAATACAGGGTATGGTTCTCTACACAGTATGTAAGCCATTTTCTGTCTGTGCCATCTTTGTGTTTAAACACTCTCTGTACTGTCAGGTATTTTGTCTTCTTCTGAGGGTGGTATAAAAAAAACCCTCTAGGCTGTGACTGTCTGACTTGGGGCGCTTAAAGTAATTTAAAGTTGAGCTGGAGTTGATGTCTTTCTCTTCTCTTGGTCTAAGCTCAACCTGAATAAACAAATGATGGAATGGATTTTTTTAAAAACAGGTTTTATTCCATGCTGTCTTAAAATGAATTTATTACTTAATAATCATTTTTAAAAGTAAAAGCACAACATGTTGAAGTGTAGCTGTTTTAACTACTGTAATCATTAAAAATGTAGCAAGCTGAATATCACTTCCTAACATCATCCCTAGCAGGTAACTCTCTTTCTCCTCTCATGATCCAAACTTACTTGCCCTGTTTCTGCCTGTGGAACCAGCTCATCTTTCTGTCCCTCATCATCCCTGGTGGTATGTTGCTGCACAGCTGTCTGGCTCTCTTCTCCACTGCTGCTGGGTCTACTGCTACTGCTAATATTTAACAGCGAGGTGCTGCTGCTGGCTGTGCTGCTAAATAGTTCAGTCAGTTTGCGACATTTAGCGGCTTCAGTATCTAAATTCCGCATTTTTTTTTTTTCTCGCCTTCTCAGCCCCACCCTTTTCTTTCCGTTTTTTACCCACGGCCGCGTTATGCATATTGTTTGTTTGTTTATGCTTTTCTAACTTTTATCTAACGTCTATCAACGTCCGTTGGTTTCTTCCTCCGCTTCCACTTCGTCTTCTCCTTACTTGGCGGCCACGGCCAGTGCAGCTGGCATCCAACTTAAAGGTGCATTGCTGCCACCTACAGTACTGGAGTGTGAAACAGATTAGTGGGGGAAAAAACAGGCGACGACTGCGTGTGTGGCGGCCGGTGGGCCGGCCCACCGGCCTGGAGTACTGGCCGTTCTGTGATTCTCCAGATCGCACAGATGGCCAGTCCGCCCCTGCCACGAGGCCAACTGAGCACTGAAACCGAGCGGGGCCTCGAGCAGCAAGCTAACACGCTATTTAAGAACAGTCCGTGTTGATGCAGTCTGCAAGTAGAAGGATCCGTCAGAACCAATCATCAGCCGGCAATCTGACAGCTGACTTAACGTTTCATCCACAGACTTAGAAATAATAAAACAGACGTAACTAAATTCCTGATTATCAGCTTCTATTCCACATCATGCTTTTAAAGAAATGATAATAAAATACATAAATACAATGAATAAATAAATAATCTCTATCAGACAATAACAAATATTTCCATTTTCTAAACTTCTACATTCTAAACCTTCTTCAGCTCTGAACAGATTATTAAACACTGAATGATTTCAAGCAGGAACATTGTCTTCTAACGTTACATCATTTATTCTTTATTCAGATTGGAGAGCTGCAGTTTGTCAAAGATCAGCTGTGCTTCTCTGGCCTCAGCTCTGAAGTCCAACCCCTCCCATCTGAGAGAGCTGGACCTGAGTCACAACAACCTGCAGGATTCAGGAGTGAAGCTGTCGGGTTTTCTGGAGAGTCCACACTGCAGACTGGAGACTCTGAGGTCAGACACCATTTTTTCCTTCTGTGCTGAGATTAATATGATGTGAAAGTTGTGGTGACACTAAAGTGCAGACATAAGGCTGATATTATACTGATCCACACTGAGGATCTTAATGCTAAAGGCTCTTTTCTTCTTCAGTGGTTTAGTCCATTGACTGTGGCAGAGCAATGTTGAGCTCCACATTTAAAAGCTTAATATAAGCAGAAACATCTCCACTGGATAATTCACTCTGAACCTCTTTGTTACGTCCGGCTCGATGGGTAAAGAAAGCAACATAAACTGGATGTTTTGGTGAAAAGGTGTTTAACTGGAAAGTGAGAGTTTAACACAAATGTAGAACCACAGTAAAGGGCCTTCTGGGTTCTGCTTAGACCATAAAACAAAGAGAACAAAAGAGGTCTCCACTAAGAGAGACAGTTACCAAGCTCCACAAAATAAAGTGAAACAGAAGAAGATCTCTCTTCAGCTCCAAATGGTTTTAAAAGCCAAAACACAAAGAGAGCAGCAGCCATAACCCTAGAGAGGCTAACAGGGGAATACTAAGACAACACAAAGGGGTCAGTAGTGAAACTAAACCTTGGCCCAGTCCCACAGCTACAATTAATAAAGAACAAAAACATTCTAGATAATTACACACTTCAACACTGAGCCAGCAGCTAACAGATCACTCAAGTCTGTAGTAGTTAAGGACGACAAAAACCCAGAGTGAGAACAGCTTAACACGACACACTTGCGTCCAACAGACTTTAATTTAATGCAACAAGGCCGACGGATCAAGGAAAATCACCACCGCCAGGAACTAAAAGACACCACGAGGCCAACTGAGCACTGAAACCCAGCGTGGCCTCGAGCAGCAAGCTAACACGCTATTTAAGAACAGTCCGTGTTGATGCAGTCTGCAAGTAGAAGGATCCGTCAGAACCAATCATCAGCCGGCAATCTGACAGCTGACTTAACATTTCATCCACAGACTTAGAAATAATAAAACAAACAGACGTAACGCTCTTCCTGATTATCAGCTTCTATTCCACATCATGTTTTTAAAGAAATTATAATAAAATACATAAATAAATAATCTCTATTTCAACTATCAGACAATAACAAATATTTCCATTTTCTAAACTTCTACATTCTAAAGCACCATTTTTTCCTTCTGTGCTGAGATTAATATGATGTGAAAGTTGTGGTGATGTCAGGACCAGGGCCAGAGAACTCAGACGCAGACCAGAGTGAGGAGAAAACAAAAGGTTTATTTAGTTGACAGGAAATAATTGAGGTTGCTTGGCGTGTGTGATGTTCCGAGGTTCCAGGTTCTGCGGCTCAGGGATATTGTGGTTCAGGTGAGGGTCCAAAGGGTGAGCTGGCTGGTACTCTGGTAACAGAAGACAAGCAGGTTAAGCGCAGTTTCAAAAGTTTCAAGTATACAAGACTTAGTTTTGGCTGTCGTGTGCGTACAGAATGGTACAACGATCCGGCGGGGACTGGAAGGTTGGGCTGGATTATAAAGGTGAGCGGATTGCCGGATGAGTCTCTGGTGTGCTGATGATGAAATGGTTTCAGGTGTGTGGAATGGAGCTTCGGCGACCACGCCCCCAGCAACTCCAGAGCATGCAGGAGGGAAGCAGAGGACGAACAAAAACAAACACACCAAGCATACCACAAAGGGACAAAATAACACAAACACCGCAATCACACAAACACACCACAGAAAGGTCAAGGTCCCGACCGGGGGGTCGTGACAGGTGACGCTAAAGTGCAGACATAAGGCTGATATCATACTGATGCACACTGAAGATTGTTGAGAATTATTGTGGTGAGCCAGGTTCAGGTGTGAAGAAGTTTCGGGGACTGATGAAGACTTAACTTAGCATAGTTTATTGAGCCCGGCCGAGGAGATACAGCGCCAGCATACAACAATAAAGAGTTTTATCAAGTGAGTCCCTGACAGAGGTTACGGGTCACATGCTCCTAGCCACAAATACCCATATCTCTATATTTTATGTATTTTTTTTTTTTTTTTTTTTTATTTTATTTAGCACAAAGACAGATAGATATTAAAAACAATATATATGGATTATGCAGGAGAGGTAAGAAACCCCCAAGGGCTTATAATAAAACCTCCCCTCTGAATTATCAATTAACACCACACCAAATTATTATAATAAATAACAATCATCACAATAATAATAACGGACAATTAAAAACAACACATATACAGAAATTTTAACAATCACACAAGTGTTTTTTCATGCTTGACTTAAATACTGACAATGATGAGCTAGTTTTAATAAAAAGGGAATAGTATTCCAAAGTGACGGTCCTCTATATTTTAAGGAAAATTGACCAAGAGTTGTATGATAATAGGGAAGATGAACATTCTTTGCTTGTCGGGTTGGATATGAATGGACATCAGAGTTAATTAAAAAATAGTTATTAAACACTTTTGGGAGACTATGATTTTGAACCATATATTTGTACATAAAGATACATGTTTGATAGATGTTTATGCTGAAAATAGATAAAATATTTAATTTCTTTAACAGAAGAGCTGATGGTTGACACCGATTTGATGCAGTTGCCAATCTTACAAACTTTTTTTGGATCATAACGATTTTTTGAAGAGAAGAAGGATAATTACTGGCCCAAACGATGTTACAGTATGAGATGTAAGGATACAATAGACTATAATAAAGATTTAAAAGACAGGATTGATTTACCAATGAACAAACTTTTCTAATGATGCCAAGTGACTTCATGATTTTTACGCACACATAATCAATGTGGTTTTCCATGAAAGTTTTTCATCTACTAATACTCCTAAAAATTTTGTTACTGTAACTTGGTTGATTTCAATGTTATTAATAAATAATTTAGCATCTTCTTTTAAATACCTTTTATTTTTATTCCTGAAAACTATAAAATTCGATTTTTCTATATTTAATGAAAGTTTGTTCATCTGAAACCACTTTGCAATATATAATAGAACATTATTAGCTTCATTCATCAAGGAATCAAAGTTTGCATGTGATATGACAACAGTAGTATCATCTGCAAATAGAATGGGCAATGCAGATTCAGACATCCAAGCTAGGTCATTTATATAAATGAGAAACAGGAGTGGCCCAAGAATAGATCCCTGAGGTACACCACAGCATAACTTAATTCTCTTGGAAGTACTGCCATTTACAAATACATATTGTTCTCTATTATACAAGTAATCAATAAGCCAGTCGATTACAACATCCTGAAACCCATAACGGTAAAGTTTGGAAATCAGAATTTCATAATCAACTGTATCGAAAGCCTTTGATAAATCTAAAAATATACCAATTGCAAACATGTTGTTATCCAGTGCTGTAGAAATTTTGTCTATGAGTTGTAACAAAGCCATATATGTTGAGTGTTGTTGTCAAAATCCATATTGATGTTTATATAGGATCTTGTTATCATTCAGATGTTTTAACATTCTTACATATACCAGCTTTTCCAAAACTTTAGAGAAGCAAGGTAAAATAGAGAATGGTCTATAGTTATTGAAAAGGCTCGGATTCCCTGCCTTAAATAAAGGTATAACCTTACCAATCTTCAGTTCTCTTGGGACTACCCCACTTTTTAAAGAAAGCATAAGGACATGAGTTAATGGCTCACTAATTGTTAATGCCACTTTTTTTAAAAGCTTTGCTTTAATTTCATCATGACCTGCTGCAGTGTAATTCAGGTTATTTATAATGTCAAGCACTTCTCTGGATGTAGGAGGATCAAAATGACCTATTGTGGGGAAGCAACCAATAATTGGGTCAGTTGGACAACCATCTGTACAAACAATTTTTTCAGCAAGATGTCTACCAACATTGGCAAAGAAATCATTAAATCCATTTGCTATATCACAAGGGTTGGTAAGAGAAATACCATCTTTAGTAAAATTAGTTGGAATTTTAACAGAACCTTTTTTTTTGTTAATTAATTCATTAATGATATTCCATGTGGATTTTATATTGCTAGCAGACTCTTTAAGTTTATATGAATAGTAGTTTTTCTTTGCTATACGAAGTAGGTGAGTAAATTTATTTTTATATTGTTTGTATGTATCACAATTATGTGGAGTTGGATTTTGAAGATATTTTCTATATAATTTGTTTTTCTTTATCGAGGACTTCAATAATCCCAAAGAGAACCATGGTTTAGTTTTGTCTAACTTACCTTTATATTTAACTAGCGGAAAACACTCATGAAATATAGAATAAAATGTTTGGGAAAATAACTGGTAAGCAAATTCAGCATCATGTTGAATATAAATATTATCCCATGTGATGTGCTCAATCATGGATTTAAAACGATCTATATTCACTTCGCTAAACTTACGATAGCTTGGTTTATCTGTAGTCATTCTTGAACTACCACTAAGTCCTAAGTTCAAATTAAATATGGGGAAGTGGTCTGAGATGTCTGTGCACAATATTCCTGAACTGGATTCATAATCAAAAGAATTTGTTAAAATATTATCAATCAGGGTGGCAGTTTTGTTTTGTCACCCTGGTTGGTTTACATATAAGAGGATGAAAATAGGATGAAAACAGTACATTTAAAAAAATCAGCTGTTGGAGCATGGCTTCCACTTTGAAAAAGATTGATGTTAAAATCACCAAGTAGAAAACACAGTTTACCTTCATCATTAATAACATCCAGAACAGCAGAAAGTGCATCATTGAAACAGTTAATATTACTGTCAGGTGGACGGTAGATACATCCAATAATAACATTTCTTCCGCCAAACTGAGAGCAAGAGAGTATTTCCAAAAACAAAGATTCAAGATTACTTTCATCAGAGTTTAGCGTAAGATCCTTCCTTAATATGAACTGAAAATCACTGTGCACAAAAATAGCAATTCCACCTCCCACCTTATCCTTTCTACATGAATGAACAGAATTATATTGAGACATGTTGTAGAAATCTATTGTATCATCCTTGACCCATGTTTCTGATAAAGCAATAACAGAAAATGTGTGATTTAAGACAGACATAAAATGAGTTAATTGGTCGTTATTTTTAGGTAAACTACGTATGTTAAGGTGAAATGTAGAAAAAATGTCAGACTTATTTGTAAAATTACCAGATAAACTGCTGAACTCATTTTCACTATAATAATTACAGGGACGAAATTTACTGTGTGCATAATTTAAGTAAAAATGTGTATCTGGGTCACATGAATCAATATTATCCATGTACTTAAATTCATTTAGCTGGTATGGATTGAAAACCCGATCAGAACAATTACATTCAACATCTACATTACTCCCATCTTTTATGTTTTCTTCTGAGTTTTTCATTGATATTGACAATAGGTGCCCAAGTAGTCAACATTGGATTATTGACTCACTTCTTTAGTCTTTGCAGTCCGTCCTCTGGCGTTGGGAGGCAGGCTGAATGATAAGTTTGTCGTGTCGTAAGAATGCTATCTCCCCTCGCTGTCTTGCGGCCTTCATAGCTGGGATGAGTTCTTTGCGTTTTTTCCGAACAGCATCCGAATAATCCTCGTTAATGTACACATTCGTTCCTTTTAGATCTTTTGCTTTCTCCATAACCCTAACTTTATCTTTAAATCTAAGGAACTTTGCGACGATCGGCCTGGCTCTCTCTCCCACTGATCGCCCGGTCCGATGCACCCGTTCCAGCTCAATCCCCGTGATTTTGAGCTTCTCAGAGAGTAGCTTCCGTACCTTAGCTTCTGAGTCAGCCCAGCTCTCGTTCCCAGACTCTTGGATCCCGTCAATCACTATGTTGTTTCGTCGGGACTGACCTTCCAAGTAGTCCATCCTGGGCAGAACTGAATTGATATTTTCACGGATCATTGATATATCTGAAACAAGATCTGAAAGCTTAGTGGAGGATTGCTTATCTTTGGCAATTAGCTCATCCACATCTTTTTGCGTGTAGTGGAGGCTTTCACGCAATCCACTTATTTCCCTAGAAAATTCATCAAGTCTTTTGTTATGTCCCTCGATCATTATTGTCAGAAAGTTCTTGTAGCTTCGCTCCTGCTGCTCCAGCAGCTCTCTATAAAACATTTTCTGCTGATCCATCAGCTCACGCACCTGAGTTAGAGACACATAATCGTCATCTCCGTTTCTCCCTTTCGGCGGCATGACAGCAATCCAAATTTGTTTAAACAAACAAATTTCACGCAGTTTTCCACCTTGTTTCTGATGGCTTGTTTTTTCAGGCTTCACTGGTCGGGTCTCGCCGATGCTGCAGATATAACATTAACATGTTATATCTTGTTTTTTTTAACCTGTGAAAAAAGACAAAGTATATGTTATGTTAGATGGCAGGAGCAATAACTTCCTCAAGTCTCCCAGGATTGAAGTCTGAAATTATTGTTGAAAGTTATAAAATGGGCAAAAAAGGCTTATGAGACTAGCTACACTCCCTAAACCTCAATATATAGAAAATCAGAGTAAAACTCACAGATGCAGTTTTTGCTAAACTCATAATAAGACTATAAAATCACACAAACATTACAGTCATCTGAATACATAGGCACAATTTGTAATGAATATGAATAATAAAATGTCTATCGCAAAGCATTGATCAATATCCTTTATTATCATACTTGGTATGTTCATATAGCATGATGCATAAATATTACACATTTAAAGCCCTTTAAGGTAAAGCTGATGTAACTCCCATTTATCATACATAAACTTTAACATTTGAAATGACAAACATAGTAAATTCTTATCTTATCACAGTCATCGTGGATTTACGCTATAGCTAACTGTACTTAAAAGAGACCCTCAAAGAGGAAGAGGACAACCTGTGTTGCCCTATAACAAAGTCACATCTCAAATTAATTTTTAATTCACTGGTAAATATTGTAAATTAATTTTAAATTAAAAACATTATCACATTTCTATTAGGCACTTAACTGGTATTAATTCAAAATGTGAATACAAATATTTAAAACCTAGAATAATATAGAAATGAAAAAAATTGAATCCCCTTTTTGTCCATTCAAAAGCCATCAGTACTCTCATTTGTACAGGTACACTTTTTTAAGTTACAGTGATTATTATTCTCATCATAACATAATACGTTTAAAAACTGAAAATATACTCCCTTTTTCAGCTAAGTCTATTGGTGGGAATCTGATCAGTAGTAGTTTAGTCCTGTTTACAACATTCTTAAATTCAATTCAATTTTCAATTCAACTTTATTTATATAGCGCCAAATCACAACAGTTATCTCACAGCGCTTTTCATAAAGAGCAGGTCTAAACCATACTCTGAAGTTATTTACAGAAGCCCAACAATTCCCACCAAGAGCAGCACTAGGCGACACAGGCAAGGAAAAACTTCCTTTAAGAGGCAGAAACCTCGAGCAGAACCATGGCTCAGGGTGGGGGGGCATCTGCCTCGACCAGAAGGGTCATTAAAGGGGCATTATGTAGTTTCCAGCGGCCACTAGTGGTGTGGTTTTAAGATTGCAACCAGGTGTGTGCTCGTACGCGTGCTCGCTCGAACTCATGAGCGAGCAGAATCCGAAACACAACCGCTTTCATACAGAAATCCTGCAATAAACGCAGAGACAGCAGCATGCAGGCTGTGGCTTTTCACTCAGACATGTTCAGGCTCTGTTACTTCAAGGTTCCCGTCTCAGAGGCGGATCAACACCGGCGCCGTAACGTTACTTTATTCAGCGCAGAGAGACACCAGCAGATCGGCACAGTACTCCCGAAAAAAGGCAGAGTGACAGTGGCTACAGACAGACAGAGCTGGGAACTCTGGGAAACTCCCACTGCAACGTTACAGTAACAGTTTTATCAGCTGCAGGTTGAACTGATCCAGGCTCGTTACATGATCACGGTACATTTACTGCATTTAGCTGACGTGCTACATCGTTAGCTCGCCTGCTGCTTTCAGTAACTATCTTTACTATCTGTGAATCTGTCAGGAGGCTCAGCAATGTCAGCACAGCTACATGTACTGGATGATAATGAAACGGGTTGAGAGCTGGACTGGATATTATAAGACTGTGTCACACTTTATAACAGTCAGACCGCAGTGAGTAACTTTACTGTAACTAGTGTTAGTGGATGGCTCTTCTTCCTCTGGGTTGTATATTATGTGGGTCATGTTAGTTACAGCGACTGAGAGGTGGAGAAGCTGTGTACCCATCAGTAAAAAGCAATAAATCTAAACTGAACGTTACGAAGCAAACAGCGGCGGGTCAGAGCTACTGTAGCGTTAGCTAGCTGCTCATGGCTGCATCACTATGGGATAATAAACAAATCGCTCCACATTAGCTTTTTACTGTTACATCATTTCTTACAGCCTTTGACACCTTGAAATTGTGGTACAGAGGAAAGTAACATGGGTCGCATTGTATATTTGGATAATTGGACGTTATTTGCACTGGACAACATTATCAACTGCTCGGTGTTAGCCGGCTAGCTAACGCTGTCTAACTTGAGCCAACTGCAGCATGAAATCTAAATATATTTTACATGCTTTGTAGTGATGTTAGCTTAGCTCTCCAATAGGATGAAAGTCGACTCCTGGTCTGTTTTTATACCCAAAACAAAGCGGAGGTTTCTCCATGATTCAGAAGCCCTGCCGATGTTGTTCCGTGTTTTCGTCCAAAGTCGATCCGATTCACATTTGGCCCGATGAGCTTCAGCAGATAAAACTATTTTGTTTTTTATCCTTATGTGTTGGAGTCTGTGTTGTGGGAGCAGGTCTTTCTTAAGTGTTAGCAGGCTCCATGTCGTAAGTTGCAGTGTCGTCGCTGCTCAGTGCAAAGTCAGGGCTCTGGACACAGCGAGAGGCTCGGGAGCTCGCATGCAAGAGTCAGTCACTGGATTTCGCGGAAAATCCGACCCGGAGCCTTCGAATAGGAATAGGAATACCTGCCTTCAGAGTTAATAGCCAAACCCGGCAAGTGGATCATTTTAATGTCAGAATACAACCCCTGCACACACAGGCAATAAAAAAAGGATTCATTTTAGTAGAAAAACTACATATAGAACCTTTTAAGCAGTAAATTTCAATATATTAATTATCTTCAATGATCCAAATGGTCAACTTCTTGCAACTCAATGAAAATGAGTTAAATTTTTATGATTAAAATGTAATAACCTGATAATTGGCACTCAATTATTATGATCATTAATTAAGTAATCTAACAGCATCCTAGGGATGAGCGAGTACAGCATTATCTGTATCTGTTAACCATATGAATTATCTGTATCCTTATCCGTACTCGGATTGGTCGGGGCCTAGCCCTGAAATGGGCGGGGCTTTAACAGCATGTTATTTTAAGCATGCACTTGATATGGGTTAATCAGAAATTGTTATATTTATTGCTGATTAGAAAACTATTTACATGACAGCATCAGCATTGAGCTTCAGATCAATGGTTTTGATCACGATAACAAACAAACTATATACAGAACAAGTTTTGCAACAATGAATACAACACATGCAATTATGAAGTAAAATGTAATGAACAAGAGTTTTCATGCTCAACATAACTTTCTTTTATTAACTTTTTTATGAACGGCTAACCTGCTCCGAGCAGGTTATGTTCCAGAAAAGAGATTAACTCTGTGAAAACGCTGCCTACTGACCAATCAGCTCTCTGGAAAATGACATCACCATCTGTAGGAAATCCCACAGACTGTTTTAGCCAATAGGCTGCTTTATGTTTGCAGCGGTGATGTGGAGAAACTCTTGACTATGGCGATCCTACAGAGACTGATTAAAAGCCTCAGGCTAATGTTGCCTACAGGTTTTTACAGTACAGCAGGATCAGCCTACTTACTGCCTTTAAATGTCTTTAATATTTTTTATTTGCTCCCAGTCCGTTTCACACAGCCTGACGCAGCCGTTAAATAAATGGATTTCATTTTTCTTACGTGAGGCTGAATATTTTGAGCAGTTTGGTATTGAAATACTAAATTTTAATATGAACGTAGTCTGTTTATTTAGGTTAGTATAGCTTTCTAAGGCCGACTACAGAGACTGTAGTCATGTGAGTTTTCAGCAGCCTAAATGTTCAGATTCAGTCTTTCAAACATTATTTGAGCTCATTTTATGGCATGAAGGGTTTTTTCCGTTTCACTGCTTTATGAAGTTAATTTAGAAAAATGTTTGGACACTTTTGAGTGTGTTAAATAAATTAATCTCATTTTTAAAGTGACGACAAGTTTTTTTTAAAGTGAGGGAGAACGGCCGAGTCTTTTAATGTGAAACGCCGACACACAGCCGAGCTGAAAGAATAAGGCTGATATTTAGATCCAGCTCATAAGAACACTTTTTATCAACTGTTAAAGTACGCCGACTTCCCCAAGTCCGTTAATGAGAAAGGATCAGAAGGCGACCAGTTATCAGATTCCCACAATATTTTATTGAGCTCAGAAAGCAGATATATATCTGGAGACTCTGCTCTCCTCCTCACAGTCTGAGGTTCCCCACAAGAGTCTGAGGTCTTCCTGCTAAACAATGACTATATACTAGAAACCATCTGCACATCTTCCTTTGGCCTTGTTTAGGCATGTCCGGTAAAGATGTAAATCTCATGGCTGACCTCTGACCTTATGTAGGAGTGCGTGGAGTCTGGAGAGTGTAAAGGGCATGTTGTGTGTGAGGATGGGGGTAGGAGAAGTATATCGTGTGTGTGTGTGTGTGAGGTGATGTATGAGTGTGAGTGTTTGCTCTATATGCTGCAGAGTTTACTGGGTGAAAGGTGTGGTTCCTGTTTTCTGCACAAGCTCTATTGTTAATTATATACTGATTAATATGATGCTAGACATTTTGTTCATATCTGATCACTACATCAATCATAAGCAAATCACACTTCTAAATATACTAAAGAGCAAAAGCAACCCCTTGATGAATGTATAATCCCACATTTCCCCCCCTTTGGTTTTCTTTTAAGAGATCACAACTCATCCCAGAGTTGATCCACCTCGTACTCATTCACAGCCGCATTTGCCAACATGGGCATCCTGTGTACAAATGGACGTTCTAGTTTTCCCATGGCTGTGGTGATTACTACCCTTTCCATTGTCCAAACACTGAGATCATCCTGGATGGTTGGTCCTCTTCTTCTGCTGCTCTTCTTTCTTCAGTCTCAGGGGTAGACTACCCTGAGACCAGTAACACAGACCAGGGGATTATTCTGCCCCTATGTTGAGGTCTGGTTTTTCTCTGACTCGTCCAAGTCAGGGCTCTCTGCTTGTGCGGTCAGGTCCTTCTGCACCGCTCCTAAGGACCTCGCTGGTTCTGGAGCTGCGGCACACTGGCTCCAATGGTACCACGTATCACCTTTTCCCTTGAGTCTCACAGCATGAGATGTTCTCTCCACCACCTGGAAGGGGCCTGTCCACCTTGGCTCCGACCACTTCCGCTTTATCACCTTCAGCAACACCCAGTCAGCTTGAGGCACTGTGAACTGCTTCCCTTGGGCTCCTTCTTCTCCCAGCTGGTTGGAAAAACCTGAAACGAGAGCTTGCAGTTGATTAAAATATGCTCTGTGAGCCACATCGTCTTCAAACCCTTCCTGCAGTTTCAACCCAGCTCCCGGGCCTGGAAACTGTCGTCCTGTCAGCAACTCATAGGGTGTAAACCCTGTTTTCTGGTTCACTGAGCTCCTCACGGACATCAGAGCTAATGGTAATCCATCCACCCAGTTTAATTTAGTCTGTGCACAGATTTTTGCCAATTTACTCTTAATATTCTGATTCATTCTTTCTACTTTCCCCTGCGATTGTGGGTGATACACTGTACCAAAAGCATGCTTCAAACCCAACATCGTCTCCACCTGCTGGAGATGTGTGTTCTTAAAGTGTGTACCATTGTCTGACCTTATCTTCTCAGGAAACCCATGCTTGGGAATGTAGTGATTAATCAAGCACTTAATCACTGACTAACTGTCTTCCTTGTTTGTAGGCCACGCCTCTGGCCATCCTGTAAAGGTGTTGTGAGGGACCAAGCTGTCAGGCATGAGGAGTCAAAAAAATTAGTTTTGAAAAATATATTTATTTAATTTACAAAACACAAAAATAAGAAATTCTGGGCCCATAAAAGAGGTCAACTAAATAGAACTTAACTTAGGTAACATAAACTCAACATATGCTACACAAACAGACTTAAACTAAACAGACCTCAAACTAAACAGACCTCAAACTAAACAGACCTCAAACTAAACCGACCTAACACGACTGAAACATGGGGGAAACTTATATAGTGGCTGATCAGGCCATTATGACACAAAGGGGTAGACAAACACATAATATATATAAAGAAACTACAATAACTACAACATATGTTAAACTAATGCTACCTAATATAAACTAAGGGTAAATAATCAAATAATCATAACAACAAAATATAATTAAAGAAAATACCACAACTCAAAATATAATACGCTGCCAGTGCCACCCCCATGATGTGGGAAAACATGGTGTGGTCCAATTAACCATTCCCCTATTTAAACAGCTTGGAGGCAATTGGAAGTCCTTTTGTCTTTCAGCCTCTGAGACTCCCAGCAGCAACTCTCCCGGAACTGGTAACTCAAAAGAAAATGTATTAATTTCACAGAACATAACTTAAACCTGAAATTAGCTAAAATGACAAAGTTAACTAAATGTGTGCACCCAAATAGAAACTAAGTCAAATAACTAATAAACTGTTTAAACTAAAATGTGTGTGGAGTTATTTGTACTATATAATGTGCTCAAAACAAAAGAAAGAGTTACCACCATGAGTCGTTTTCATGTGTGGCTGCTAGTGCGGCCATCACACACTCCCCCCCTTCAGAACTCTCGCTATGACAGCGAGAGAGGTAGTCTGCTGTGACATTGAGTCTGCCTGGAATGTGCTCTACTGTAAAGCGGAAGGGTTGCATGGCCAGATACCATCTAGTGACACGACTGTTTGTGTCCCTCATTCGCTGCAGCCACTGGAGGGCCTTGTGGTCGGTCTGTAATGTGAACTCCCTCCCCAGCAGGTAGTATTTAAGAGAGTCGAGGGCCCACTTGATTGCCAGCGCTTCTTTCTCCACAGTTGAGTATCGCATCTCCCTAGGGAATAGCTTGCGGCTGATGAAAGCCACTGGGTGGGTGTCACCTTGTTGTTCCTGCAGGAGGACAGCTCCGATACCCCTCTCAGAGGCATCCGTTTGCAGAATGAAAGATTTTTCGAAGTCAGGACTAGAGAGGACTGGGTTCTTACTCAGAGACTGCTGAATGTCCCGGAATGCTGCCACGGCCTCCTCTGTCCACTGGACTTGGTTGGGACACCTTAATTCGGTCCGATCTGTAAGCACGGCCGCCCTAGCTGAAAAGTTGGGGATGAATCTGTGATAAAAACCTGCCATCCCCAAGAAGGACCTCAGCTGCTTCCTGGTTTGAGGCAGGGGGCAGGACTCCAGTGCATGTACCTTGTGAACTTGTGGTTTGATGACTCCATTTCCAATAATGAAACCCAGGTACTCAGTCTCAGGTTTGGCGAAGACACACTTTGCAGGGTTAATTGTCAGGCCTGCTGATTGGAGACGCTCCAGTACTTCCTTCAGGTGCTTAAGATGCTCCTCCCAGGTAGCACTGTAAATCACAATGTCATCAAGATATGCACAGGCATAGTCATCACATCCAAACAATACCTGATCCATGAGCCTTTGAAAGGTCGCAGGAGCCCCATGCAGTCCAAATGGCAACACTGTAAACTGGTACAGTCCCCACGGGGTCCGAAAAGCAGTCAACTCCTTGGATTTCTCAGTCAGAGGTACTTGCCAGTAACCTTTGCACAGGTCGATGGTTGTCAGATATCTCGCTTTCCCCAGGCGCTCTGTCATGTCATCAATACGTGGAGTTGGATAGCAATCAAACTTTGACACAGAGTTCAGGTATCGGAAATCAATACAAAACCGTATTGTAGCATCCTTTTTCGGAACCAACACTACTGGGTTACACCACTCACTTTTTGAGCGCTCAATGATCCCCAGCGACAACATCAGGTCCACTTCTTTTTTCAGTGACACCAGGAGACGCTCTGGGATCCTGTAACTCATTCGTTTAACTGGTGCCTCTTCTTTCAACACAATATCATGCTCCACCATATTTGTGCGACCTGGATACTCTTGAAATATTTGAGGATTACATAAAGCTTTCACCTGATTTTGTTGATCTGCCGGCAGATGTCCTAGGTCAGGTTCCATGGGGGCTGGTGAGGGCAGATATTGGTCATCTACCACCTCTTCCTCCTCCACAGCTCTGATCAGCATTACCTCGGCCTTCCTCTCAGGTCTTTCAGCCCACTCCTTTAGGAGGTTTATATGCAGTACCCTGCTGGAACGTGGTCGGCCTGCAGTAGCAACTTGGTAGGTGGTGGGTCCAAGTTGTTTCTCCACCTCGAAGGGTCCCTGCCATTTTGCCAGCAGTTTACTGTCACTGGTAGGCAGCAGGACTAAGACCTTCTGACCTGGAGCAAAAGTCCTCTGCCGTGCTGACTTATCGTACCAGGCTTTCTGGTACCGCTGGGCCTCCGTCATGTGTTGCTGGGCAAGTTCTGCCATCTTTTGTAGCCTGTCTCTCATCTGAACAACATAAGAGATGATGTTAACACCCCCCTCCCTCTGCTGGTCCCCTTCCCAGGCCTCCCTAAGCAAGGTCAGTGGTCCCCTTACCTCATGACCATACAAAAGTTCAAATGGGGAAAACCCGGTAGAGGCTTGGGGTACTTCCCGGTACGCAAAAAGGAGGTAGGGTAACCATTGATCCCAATCAGAACCAGTGTCATTGACGAACTTACGGAGCATTTGCTTAAGGGTCTGATTGAACCGCTCTGTCAGTCCGTCTGTCTGTGGATGGTAGGGGGTTGTTCGAACACTTTTGATGCCAAGCAGTTGGTAAACCTGTTTCAGAAGTGTGGACATGAAGTTAGTGCCTTGGTCAGTTAAAATCTCCCGAGGGAAACCAACTCTAGAGAAGAACTGTACCAAGGAGAATGCCACCACCTTTGCTTTGACAGATTTCAAAGGAAACACTTCTGGATATCTGGTAGAGTAATCCGTGATCACCAACATGTAGCGGTTTCCATTTTTGCTTTTTTCCACAGGGCCAACAATATCCATACCAAGACGTTCAAAGGGAGTATTAACAATGGGGAGGGGTTGGAGAGGAGCTCTACACGGTCCTCTACCTGAAGTCTTCTGGCACTGAGGGCAAGTCCTACAAAACTGGGCAACATCTGCCCGCAAACCAGGCCAGTGAAAGTACCGTCTAATGCGAGCCAGGGTCTTGTGCTTCCCTAGGTGGCCAGCCCAGGGAATAGAGTGGCCCAAGAGAAGTACAGTGTCTCGGGCCACCTTGGGAACCACTAGCTGCTTAGATGATCCATGTTGATGATAGAGAATGCCATTTTGCAGGAAATACTCCTCCCCAGAACTGTACTCAAACTCACTCCCAACCTCTCTCTCTTTAGCACCACACAATAAAGTCGCTAGACTGGGGTCATTGTGCTGCATTTGAACAATGTCTGAGGGTATCTGGAACCCTAGTGGCAAGTCTGGAGCTACTGCAACTGGGGACTTTACAGCAGTGTACTGAAACCTCTCTTGCCTCTTTTGTCTGCGTGATTTCCGGGGCTTAACTGATTGAGTGTCCAGATCTGCATCATAAAAAGGCAGGGCACTGAGGGTAACAGAGGGGTCATCTACCAGCTTTGCTTGAGCTCTAGTTACAGCAACATTGCAATTTTGAGGTTGATTTAGTAAATCAAATAAGACTGGCAGGTCACTACCCAGCACTACTGGGAAAGGCAGGTTATCAGCAACACCAATGTTCAAAAGGTAGGGTTGTCCTTTCACTTCAATGTACACATCAGCTGTGGGGTAAGGTTTCTTATCACCATGTACACAGCAGATGGGAATAGTGTCTAGGGTGCGGATAACATTAGATGGTACAAACTGCCTGTGCACCAGGGTCTGATCACTGCCAGAGTCAATTAGGGCCTTCAGAGCTTTACCGTTAACCCTGACTGTAGTCATCTTCATGGAGTGATTGTTATATTTACGGTGATTTTGCCATGGCACAACACACAGCTGAGTGAGCTTAGCAGGGTTCTTTGGGCACATTGGTTTAGTGTGACCCTCTTGGCCGCACAGATAGCAAATAGGCACTTTACTTGATCTTTGTGTATTTGTTGGCTGGTTCTCCCTCAGGGGAGCCTTACCCACACCTGGTGTTGCCCTCTGATGGTATGAAGATGTGGACCTTTGTGGGCGGCTGTCTTTTGTAGCCTTCCAGGTGGAGTAGTTCCATGGTTGTCCCTTCCTTCTTGCAGCCACAAACACATCAGCTAATGAAGCAGCCTCTGCAGCTGTTGAGGGATCATGTTCCTTGATCCATACCTGCAGCTCAGGAGATAGCATCCGCAAATACTGCTCCAAGATTATAATTTCACCAACATCGTTAACAGTTTTACCTTTTGGTTGAATCCATTTCCCATAAAGCTCCTTCAGTCTTACATACAGCTCCTTGGGACTTTCACCAGGACCAATTTCTGTTGAACGGAATCTCTGCCTGTAGGTCTCTGGATTAATGTCATATTTCTTTAGAATGGCATCTTTAACACAGTCATAATCATGAGCATCATCTAAGTCCATATTCACATAGGCCCCTCTAGCCTTACCAGTAAGCAATGGAATAAGGCGAAAAACCCAGTCAGACTTAGGCCACCGGCATGCTGCTGCCATCCGCTCAAAAGTTATAAGAAAGTGTTCAACATCATCATGCTCTGTTAATTTCTCTAATCTGGGCTCTGGGGGGAACCGAAACTGACCTGCTGAGATAGTTGATGGAACACGCTCTGGTGCCAGCTCTGTTTGGACTTGGAGCCCAGGTTCATCCGAGTCAAAAGCTGTTGATGTGTTCTCAGGAATCGGTGAAGTGCGAGCTTGTACCTCAAGTTGCAGCAGTTGGAACTGATGTTGGAGTGCCTTAAACCGCTGCTCCTGTCGTGCAGACTCCTCTCTTAGTCGAGCGTCACGGGCCTCTTGCTGGCCCATGTGTGCACGCAGAATGCTAGCCAAATCCAGCATTGTTGGATCTCTGCTTTCTTCACCCTCAGTGCCTGTGACTCCTCCTGAAGCTCCAATGTTAGTATCATCTGCTTGCTCCTCTTGTCCAGCCTGCTCCTGGGACTCCCCACGATTTCCTCTTCCACTCCGTCCTGCACGCTGCATTACTCAAAAAGAAATGAGGTTGGAAAAAGAAAAAATATATAAGAGAAAAAAAATATGACTCCTCAACTGGCTTATCCCACCACTGCCACCATATGTGAGGGACCAAGCTGTCAGGCATGAGGAGTCAAAAAAATTAGTTTTGAAAAATATATTTATTTAATTTACAAAACACAAAAATAAGAAATTCTGGGCCCATAAAAGAGGTCAACTAAATAGAACTTAACTTAGGTAACATAAACTCAACATATGCTACACAAACAGACTTAAACTAAACAGACCTCAAACTAAACAGACCTCAAACTAAACAGACCTCAAACTAAACAGACCTCAAACTAAACCGACCTCAAACTAAACCGACCTCAAACTAAACCGACCTAACACGACTGAAACATGGGGGAAACTTATATAGTGGCTGATCAGGCCATTATGACACAAAGGGGTAGACAAACACATAATATATATAAAGAAACTACAATAACTACAACATATGTTAAACTAATGCTACCTAATATAAACTAAGGGTAAATAATCAAATAATCATAACAACAAAATATAATTAAAGAAAATACCACAACTCAAAATATAATACGCTGCCAGTGCCACCCCCATGATGTGGGAAAACATGGTGTGGTCCAATTAACCATTCCCCTATTTAAACAGCTTGGAGGCAATTGGAAGTCCTTTTGTCTTTCAGCCTCTGAGACTCCCAGCAGCAACTCTCCCGGAACTGGTAACTCAAAAGAAAATGTATTAATTTCACAGAACATAACTTAAACCTGAAATTAGCTAAAATGACAAAGTTAACTAAATGTGTGCACCCAAATAGAAACTAAGTCAAATAACTAATAAACTGTTTAAACTAAAATGTGTGTGGAGTTATTTGTACTATATAATGTGCTCAAAACAAAAGAAAGAGTTACCACCATGAGTCGTTTTCATGTGTGGCTGCTAGTGCGGCCATCACAGGTGTCAACGCACATCAATACGTACCTGTACCCTCGTACTGTATCCACCATGTCTGTATAGTCCATAGAAATCTCATGTCCTAGCCTGGTAATCATTGGAAACGCACCCATTTCTGGTTTGACTGTTGGTCTGGGATTATACACCATACATACCTGACACCCACGCACAAATTCCTTTGTCATGTCCCCTAGATATGGATGCCACCAATGACATAGATGCCTGTTCATTTGGGCAGAACCAAAATGTCCTACCCCATGTGCTTCCTCCAGGACTTTTGGTCTGATTGTGGGTGGGAGGACCACTCTCCCATCTGGACCTCTCCAGAGTCCATCCAGTTCAGTGTTTTTGTTTCCGTATTGTTTTCTCTTGTGGGGAGGCGTTCTCGACATAGCCTCGTCTGCTGCTTGATTTCTCTTAGCCACTGGTGTGTTTGTGGTGTCGTGCTCTTTGCACTTAACAATTGCTACTTCAGTGGGAAGGAGCAAGGCCTCTGCCAGTTCCTTCATTTCTTCTTCATGTTTGATTGGCTGATTTCCTGTTGTGAGAAATCCTGCTCTCTTCCACTGTCCCAGCTCCACATGTGCTGCTCCTGCTGCATAGGCTGAGCCGGTGTAGATGGTTATCTTTTTACCTTCCCCCTCCTTTAAGGCTTCTATCACTGCTCTGACCTCTGCCCTCAGTGCTGACTGCTGTCCCTTTAATCTTTCTGCCTTCACTGTTCTGTACTCATTCCCTTCTCTCCTTACTACTGCATATCCTGCCTTCAGTCCTTCTGTCTCTTGTCTAAAGCAGCACCCATCTGTGAACAGCTCCTCTGAACCCTCTAAGGGCTGTGCTCGCAAATCTGGTCTTACCCTCTCTTCCCTCAACACTTCCTGTTCGCACATGTGAGGTGTCCCTACTCCCATTCTGTCTGCCATGTTGATCCCTTCATATGTAAAACTCAAATTTGGTGCCTCCAGCACCTTGCTCAGTCTCTGCTGTCTTAAAGACATCATTGTGAAGGTCTGTGAGTTTACATATGAGACTATGTGATGTGAGTACGTGTTGCGGATGTCCCATGACAATGTGTGCTGTTTTTTTATTATTTATTCTATGTGTAAATGAGAAGATGTCTCCACACTCGTGAGCCAGTGGAACACAAAAGAAAGCATTGGCCAAGTCAATACACATGAACCACTTCTGGTCAGGTGTAAGATTGTTCAAGGCTACATATGGGTTAGGCACTGGAATAGTGGGTGCAGCCAAAATAGAATTCATGGACCTCAGATCATGTGCCATTCGATATTTACCGGTGCCATGTTTTTCTACAGGTAAAATAGGAGTGTTCCAAGCAGACTGTGAGGGCTCCAAAACTCCAGAGTGTATTAAGCCATCAATACTATGAGCAATCCCTTCTTCTGCAGCAGGTTTGTGTGGATACTGCTGCAGCCACAAGGGCCCATCTGACTGGGTCCGAAATGAGACAGGTGTACAAGATATAAGGCCTACATCAGTAGGGCCTTTAGACTACAAAAAGTTAGAAAGTTCCTCTATCATTTCCCTAGCCTTAGGATAATCCATTTTCCCTACCATGTTCTCTAGATATCAGTTCATGATGCAACACCACTTTGTCTGTCACCGTCACCTGAATGCAATAAATATTGCAACTGGGGGAGAATGAGACCTGAGGGATCCGGGTCTGCACCCAATCAGTGCAATCCACGGCTCTCTTAACCATAGGACCCAGATCTTTAGCTTGATATTTGGAGTGCAATGCTAAGGACACATGTGGGACTGCTTCTTCACCCATCATGTACCATTCCATCTGTTCAGGAGTAAGTTTGGTGGCAGAGGCTACCCCCTCCGGGCCCAAATAAATGTTCTGAGATTTTATATCCCAGGTTTGACCCTCAAGTTGGTCACCAAAAGATTGTTAATACCACTGGGTTTCTTGTCACAGAAGAGCGTCACATGGGGAGGGTCTGGGGGTGAAGTGTAAGGCTCGTGTAGGGTGATTCCACTTATCAAACCCCCTTTTTTCAGTGTCTGAGGCTGTAGCAGGCCCCAATAGATGTCAGCTGTGTGTGCCTGCAAGGGTTGAAGCAACCATTGTCCAGTTTGAGGGTGTCCACATTTAAATTGAGTCCCATCTGGTAGGGTAACTACCAGTCCATCAGCGCTGCAAAGGATGGTGGCTCCTAATTTAATAAGGAGATCTCTTCCCAGTAAATTTACCGGGACTGTGGGGGACACCACAAAAAGGTGAAGCAAACACTGGTGTCCCAATTGTGTTGGCAGCAGTTCAGTCACTGGCAGTTTCTGTCCTACCCCAGAGAAACCTACAACGTCCACGGTCCACTAAAAAAGACAAACTCGTATTATTGACCTCCAGGGACAACATGGGATCTGCCTCTCCCCTGTTGTCCACGTCTCTCTGTGGGGTGTGTCATTGAGGTGGTGGGGGTTGGTACTTCTCCGAGCCCCACTCAGTCCAGTCCACTTGTGGATACTGCCCCCTAGGAGCAGCTTGTGGATTAGGTGCCATCATGGGTTTCTGTGTTGACAGCCCTTGACCTCCTTGATTTGTTCGTTGATTGACGAGGTTCAGTGGACAGCTCCTCACCCAGTGAGAGGTGTCTCCGCAGATGAAACAACCTCCAGCTCCTCCTTCTTGTGGTCCCCGCGGGAGTCTACCCCTACCTCTCACCCATCCACGACCTCCCCTGTTCCCTCCCCTCGGAGGTCCCCATGACTGTTGATTCCACCCTTGATTTTGAGAAGGGTGGTGTGGATCCACCCACGGTTGAAGCGGATACAAATCTGGGGTCTGTGAGTTAGTGGGTGAAGCCCCAGCCACCATTTGTTTGTTAGAGCCCTTTTTCTTGTCGTTTACTTCCTGTCTGGCCTCCTGCAGCGTCAGTAACTGTGTCTGAAGCGCTGTAATCTCATTCTCTTTCCCTGCCTCTTGATCTCTTGCCCTCTGTAAGTGGTGTACTACATGTCTCTCCCACACCTGTGACTCACTTCCTGGAAGGTCTAGATGACTTAAAATAGCTTATTTTACTGAGGTTGGAACCCCCTCCAGCACTGCTTTCGGAACCACTCCTGTTGAGCCCCATTGTTTCCTGGATGGCACCCTGTGTGTTTGGTTCATGTCTCTTTGGCCTGCTCCAAAATTCTCAAGGGTTTTGATCACTTTTCCAAGGGAGCTTTGGAACCGTGGGAGCATTAGGGAGTGGGAACCTCTCTCTCATAGCCTTGCTTATCGGATTTATGACCCTCACAAAAGGGACCTCATCCCTGTCGTCATCTGTCTGGGCCTCCTTCTCTAGCTCCCTCATCACGTGACCTGACACACATCTGGTTGCTATGGCTCTCCAATCACCCAAAGCTAGTCTCTGTCCTGCTGTTAGTTTATCTAACTGATCCAACCACAAACCTCCTCCCTCTGATATTGGAGGCATCTTGTCTACAAGAGCCTGCACATCCCCTAGGCCCCATGGTTTATACTTCTCTCCCCTTCCTGTCACCTGTACCAGTGGAAAATTTCCCTTAAGCTGGGGAGCCTGTGTGTGAGCCCTATCTCCCCTTGCTACTCTCTACACACAACGCATTATTATAGACTACGCCTGTTCATTTAGACATTCACACTGTCTGTGATTTTCTGTCTCCCTGCATGTGTCAGTTTCAGCCGTGCTGCTGTCGTATTTCTGTAGTGTTACAGTTTAATCCTCGATCGTAAAATATGACGCTCTGCTGACAGTGGACCTGTTCATGTCTGTTTGGTCATCTGCTGCTAACACCGCCTCTTTTATGTGAACGCGCTCCCGGCTGGATCGGGAAACCCTGGGTTAATTTACCGAGCGGATAACCAGCTTTGTGGTGCCGCTTATCCAGATTGCGGTTCTTAAGGTTAGTGAAGCCAGATAACGGAAACATATCCTGGGTTTGTTGAACTCGCTTCGTGGTGCAGGACAGGTATGTGTGTGTGTGTGTGAGTGTGTGTAGCTTAATTTGTAATATTTTTAGTGGTGGGCCGTTATCGGCGTTAACGGCTGCGTTAACGTGAAACTCTTATCGGGCGATAAAAAAAATATCGCCGTTAATCTATTCTCAAAGTTGGGTTGGGAGCTGGGTCTATACTACGCAAGCTATGATGACTTTCACCTTGATATTTTAGCGCAGATGTATCGAATTGCACTGTAGGGGCGAGAACAAGTCTTCGAACCTGTGTGTCTGCCTACTGTGAAATTACCACATCAAACGTGACGCGCTAACATGGATGCAGCTGTTGCTGCGTTCCGTTTACCTCGGAGGTCGGAGCTGGGAATGACGTCACACCCGAGTTGACGGCGTTCCGGTTACAACCTCGCTCGGCCAGCTGTTTGTTTACAACTAGCCAGGTTAGTTATTGATACGCCGGCTGATTAAGAACGCATTGTGCGGTATTTACTCACACTAACTGTAGCAACACGTCCACAGACAGCTGTTGGACAGCACTTTGGGTACGAACATTTCTGAAGCCGCCGGTGTTGTGCGAATTCTGCCTGCCTGCCGAGAATTGCATGCACCTCAGCGGTGCTAACGGTCATCTATGCAGAGAAAAGAGGTGGATGCAAATCTCGGCAGGGGAGCCTACAAAATCTGATCTGCCGAATTATGCATCCACCTCTTTAGGTCCTTTCTCAGACACTTTGCTGTGCTCATTGATCAAACAGCTTTATCACCATGTATGTACTGAATGTCAAGGAATGGTCCTTCTAGCCTACTAAGTGTATTAAAATATTAAAGACTCTAAGCGTTCATAAAATATATACTTCAAATCAATTTATCACCATTGATGAAGTCCACAAAGAATTTTACAGCATTTAAAAGCATTATTTGGAGGTGCATGCAATTCTCGGCAGGCAGGCAAAACTTCGGCACAACACCTGGTTTGCACCTTGTGCAATGCGGAATTAGTTTACTGTAGGAGTTCTTCCAGTCTCAAGTAGCCTACCACCTAAGCGCAAAGCACATCACACGCTATACACAAGTACATCTTACTGAACATGATTTATTTTCATCACCAATTATCATAGTAGAACAGCTTTCTCAAGCAGTTTGTGATGCATTTTAGAAACAGGAGATGAGCCCCTGGTCTAATGCGCCACCTGGCTTGAAACCTGGCTTGAAACCCGTTCGCACACATATTTTAAATGCCTTCGGCAGAATTCAAATGAGCCATTTTAATCTAGATTAATCTAGATTAATTTCAAAATTAATCTAGATTAATCTAGATTAAAAAAATTAATCTATGCCCACCCCTAAATATTTTAAATAATTTATTTATACCACAACTACCTTTATTTTTTTAAATACAGCAAGAAAGTGTCAGACACTCAGTGTGTGAAGTAAAAAACAAACTGGTTATAGAGAGAGAGAGAGAGAGAGAGAGAGCATGTGTGCTCGTTTCAGCCGAGTATCTGGCTCAGCCCTAATCCTTATATTGCCCTTTGTTGCCTTGTTGTTTTCTGTAAAGCACTTTGAATTGCCTTGTTGTTGAAATGTGCTACATAAATATACTTGCCTTGCCTATCTGAAAAATTAATATTAACCGGTCAGAAGTTAACTTTATAACATTAAATTAGTTTAAAACAATAATTTTTAATCAGAACTCAAAACATGCTGTTAGAAGGAAGAGTGCTTCATGGTAATCATATTATACAAACACCTTGCCTCACCTTTTACTTTAGAATCAAAATAACTTATTGAATACTAGTTTTCTTTATCTACTTGATGCAGTTTTCAATACAAGCTCTATGAAAGTAATTTAAGTATTTTTTTCTTTTAGTAACTGTAGAAAGAATAAACATTTTGCAACCTACATTGTAACTGAAATTAGACAATTTCATTAATGTGTTCATTTAATTTTAATTAATGTTTATTTATTTACAGCTTGCACAAAGAAGAAATACTGATTTCTGCTTGGCCTCAATTGTATTTGTTATGATCTTTGTGTCAGACTTGGAGTGAACAAACTGAACTGTGGTGTCCACTGTGAGACACCATTGTGTCCACTGAGCAAGACACTTAACCCCTTGTTGCTCCAGAGGCGCGTGACCTCTGACATAACCAGCACTTGTAAGTCACTTTGGATAAAAGCATCAGCTAGATGAATAAATATAAATATAAATATAAACTGGGCGTTGTGGCCTGTTAATCTGATTTGGTAGCCTTGGTGACATAAGAATAAGTGATATCTGTACCACTATGTGTGAAAACCCTTGCTGACCCTACAGTCTCTAGTTTTGTTCACTTACCTTTTTTCATCTGTTTCTGGGTGTGCGTATGCACAGCATGTGTGTGTTGTATGTCCCTCTGCTGTCTTCTGAGCCATCATGAGGAGAGAACAGTTCCTTCATTTCACCTGAAACACCTTGTTTACTATAAGGTTTCAAAACTATGTTTGAACTGAAAATATTTTTCATTTGAAATTGCTTATATTAAAGATAATTGCTCAATTAGATAACAATAGATAATCGATCTCTACTGGTAATTTTACAAAAGCATGTGATTGACCATATCTTCTGAAAAGTTAATACACATTTTTACATATTCTTTTGGGCTTTGGAAGTACTCAGTGAAAATACTAAATTCAGCTGTTTATCAAATATTGTTACCATTAAGTTTTATTTTTATAATTTTTCTCAGTTTTATTTTGCACAGCGTCCCTCACGGGCCTAAGACATGAAGCAGCATATTTAGCGCTCTTTGCCACTGTTTAAGCTCTTCAGCCATTTACTCATTGTTTGCCATTCTCAGTCACAGCATCACACTGGTAAGCCACAGCTGACTAAATTGTCATACATTCTTTCATATATTTGAAATCCCAGGCAGGATTTTCATAGTTTGAAGTTCCCTTTATTTTAGCCATTTGCTGTTTACTTTTATAAACGACTTTTGACATGGTCATTCAGCCTTTATTAATTCACATACAAACAAAGTGGAGAAAACTAGAGACTTTTCTGTCTACTGATAATCAGCATGTGTGTGTAAAACATTGCTTCATATTCTGACTTAATATCAGAGACATTCTGATTTCTTGACTCTGGTTGCCAGATACTTGCAGATTGATCCTTTTGTTTTACATATTTACTTTTTATCAACCTTTAAAACTAAAATCATCATTGGGTGTTTTTTGCTTTAAATTTTTACTTTTAGTGAAGCAACTACAGATTAATTTTAGCCTCTGCTATGGACTGATTACCAATTAAGTATTTACAAAACTTAAACATACATTGACTCATTAAACATCATAATAAACACATTCAATAAACACATACATTCAATAAACACTGCTACTGCATCAAAAGTGTCCACACTTCCTCTCATTTTTATATGTCAGTGGTTGGCGATTTGATGACTTGGGAGTGAAATACTCATATTTCAAGTATTTTCACCTTGTGTACACAACTTAAATCTACGTCTAGGTCTCTGAAGCCAGAAGCAATCAGAGCCTTCTTCCCTCTGGACACAGTCTCAGCGCCGGTCTCGATTAACCGAAAAAAGACCCTCATAACGTGCTTACCACAGAACGTCTTCCCAAAGAGTTAACCTTACGGTGCAGTATGCGACTGTGTCGGGTACAGCCCGAAGCTGTCCCACAAACAACCACCTTTTCGGTGGGCTGCGTCGGTTGAACACCACGCAGTCTTGAATTCTCAAATCTACAAACCAACCATTGACCTTCACAAAGGGATTTTATAGATCAAATCATAGTTTAGACGTGCTGTGCTTACTCGATTACTTATTTTAGTTTTTAAGTTTTAAATTTGAACATTCATACATTCATAAAGAGCAGGTCTAGACCACACTCTGAAGTTATTTACAGAAGCCCAACAATTCCCACCAAGAGCAGCACTAGGCGACACAGGCAAGGAAAAACTTCCTTTAAGAGGCAGAAACCTCGAGCAGAACCATGGCTCAGGGTGGGGGGGCATCTGCCATCTGGCATCTGGCATCAGAGAGAGAGAGAGAGAGAGAGAGCAGGAGAGAGAGAGAGGCAGCCTACACAGTATACACATAGAGGTACAGACAGTAAAGGTAATGGTGCTATAGACTGAATGAAAAATGGTACAGATATTTATAGTAATGTTTATGATAATAATAACAGTAATAATAGCAATAGGACTAGTAACAGCAGGTGCAACTGTAGCAGAGGGCGTCGAGCAGGAACACGGGGGCAGCAGGAGACCCCCAACAACAGATCCAGACTCCACAGCTCCAGAGCCAGCAACACCCGCAGGAAGCGACAGGAGGAGGAAGCACACGACCACGGGAGAGGGAAGAAGTCGAGTTAGTAACATGCATTAATGGGATGAGGTTGCACTCAGAGAGAAAGAGAGAAGAGGAGAGAGGAGCTCAGTGCATCATGGGAAATCCCCGGCAGTCTAGCCTATAGCAGCATAATTAAGGGATGGTTCAGGACTCACCTGAGCCAGCCCTAACTATAAGCTTTATCAAAAGGAAAGTCTTAAGCCTACTCTTAAATGTAGAGAGCGGTGTCTGCCTCCGAACCCAAACTGGAACCTGGTTCCACAGGAGAGGAGCCTGATAACTGAACGCTCTGGCTCCCATTCTACTTTTGGAGACTCTAGGAACCACAAGTAACCCTGCATTCTGGGAGCGCAGTGCTCTGGTGGGGTAGTAAGGTGCTATGAGCTCTTTAAGATAAGAGATGGTGCCTGACCATTAAGAGCTTTGTATGTGAGAAGAAGGATTTTAAAATCAATTCTGGATTTTACAGGAAGCCAATGCAGAGAAGCTAAGACAGGAGAGATATGATCTCTTTTACTGGTTCCTGTCAGAACACGTGCTGCAGCATTCTGGATCAGCTGAAGAGTCTTAATGGACTTTTTCGAAGAGAAAAAGATCCTGAAGCCTGCGACACATCTGGGACTGTCACCAGTTAATCCAGCCACCAGTTAAACTGTCACACCGGCAGCACAGTGCTCTGTAGAGGTGGTGGGCTGCGGTAGCCTGAAGTCTGCCAAGTGCATGAATGGAGCCATTGTTATATTTTTGGACAGCACGGCCAAAGTTAGTGATGTGGTCGAAACAGGTGACACTTCATGACACTTTGACTTCCGTTCTCCCCGCTGGTTAGAAAGTTCATTAAAAATAAAGAGCTGTCTCCGTACTTACAGTTCGTCCCGATCTGAATGTTTCCTTGGCTGTAAATCCCCTTTGCTCAAACATGTTGTGTAAATGAGGAAGAATAAGGTTTAAATGTTTCCTGTAACGCTTTGTCTTCATTTCATGTTTCCTGTTTAACCGGAAGTTTATTTTGAAAGGACACTGTACACATGTAAGAAAGGGAAATTAACAAGAGGGAAAATAGTATTGAAGCTGTAACGGCACCTAGAGAGAAAAAGAGAAGGAGAAGTGTTAAAATGAACGGGGAGAGGAAGATAAAGGTACTTTAGCAGCAGTCCAGAGCGGCTACAAGGTCTGTTTACTGCTATAGTTTGTGTCTGAGTACATTTGAGTGGATTTAGTGAAAACTGCTAACTTTCCGGTTCTGTGTTAAGCTAATGCATTGTCTTATTTTCTGTCTGTAAATTTCTGTTCAGCTCTTCCGTTGGTCTGTACGTTGCTCACTGCAAGGAAGTTCAATAAAAGAACAAACACACATAAACACAGTCCATATGTGCAGGTGGTGAAGATGTGCCGGGTGAGTCGAGGTGAGAAGGCAGATCTGTTTGTGACGCCGCGGCGTCTCAGTGCGCTCTGTGCGCCTGACAGCACAGTCTGTTCACTGCAGCGTGTTTACACACGGAAACTAAAGTGAAAACTAACACAGAGGATATGATTCAAAACTACTGACGCTCTCTTCTGCAATTCTTTAATGCTGTTTGATGTTATCTTGGATTTTTATGATGATTCCATCAGTTAGCGAGTCTGAAAAGGACTCAGCTGCTAAATTCACGTCTAATATCGGGCAAAGGCGAGCCGGAATCCTGCCACCTGACCGCTGGCTCCGGGGGCTGATGAAATATTTAGCGGACATTGATTTAAGATTTGGCTCTAATTTGGCTTCTTTTCTTTCTTTCCACTTGAAAGGTGCAGTATGGAATAGTTCTGGCTCACTAGCAGCAGCACAAATCAAACTGCTGCTTTGAATGTTTAAATGATAAAGTGATAACATGTGATATGAAGTGAAATTAAATATGTGAGAGCCATTATTATCTATTCCTCTCACATTCACTTTTATTTTGATATTAAACCACTACAGTTTTATTGTTTTTTTACATTTTACGTTGCTGTATTGTTATGTATGAATGTGTACACTCCTTTTTGTTTTTGTTTTATATAATGTATGGTTTCATGTTATAAGAATATTTTTTGTGTTGAAGTCTAGAGACCCCAGGAAGAATAGCCACTGCTTTTGCAGCAGCCAATGGGGATCTTAATAAACTAAACTAAACTACAGACATGATCAAACTTTTATTGTGTATTAACGGACATAATCAGGTTTCTGATTGGCTGCTTCATTGACATCTGCACAGTAACTGGAGTGGATTATTTTTAAGAGAGCTATTTTGAACCATTTGGTGAGTTTGGCACTTTGGAGTTCACTGACAGAGCCAGACAAAAGTTTGCGGAGGGTCTGCTCATTCTCACGCCACGTTCATTTTATACATCCCACGTAGCGTGAAAACCAGCGTCTGTAACCTTTGTAATGCGTGAGGCAGCGTTTATACATGAGGCCCCTGGTCTGGAGACCTTTATCCTGCTGCATCCTGCAGCGGTTTGGTGGTCTACGGATGGATCTATCTGTTTCTGACAGACTGTAAAAGTTGAGCACATCATCTCTACCAGCTTTTTTCCAGGAGTGTTTTCTCAGTGTGGACTTTGCTGAGGAAGCAGAGGCAGCAGCAGGCTGACTCTCTGTACTGGCTCCTACAAGAGCCTGTGCTGTTTGGAGGACTGTTGGATTGTCCTAGCTGGGGGGGACCTACGCTATCCAGACGGCTTCACACTGCAGGGGTTTCTACTCTGGGGAAGGAAGGTGGTGGAGCTAGCTGGGCCTCGGTTGGACGACACTGTTGGACTAGCTGATGAGCTTGGATTAAGGTCTACACGAGTCCCAAGTCAGCTACTGAAACACTGGAAACAGAAGCTGACAGAGCGTGAGTGCTCTCTTTTAACGGACTTTTCTGATAGAACACTGATCTGTATCCTGCCATCAGGCTTTCTCCTGGTTTTAAGAACTGTTCTGGTTTTCTACTTGAGCCTGTGGACCCTGTAGGTGCTTCTTTGGGGGACGCCTCAGGAAAGACTCTATAAACTGATGGTGCAAACTGTGAATCAGAGAACACTGAGTGGACGTAGTGACGCCCCCTGGAGGGTTTTTCTGGACTTAGATCCTGACTCTAAAGCAGCCTGGAGGTCTTTGTACAAAGAAAGATGCAGACCTGCAGTGGAGAATCCTTCATGGCGTTGTAGCGCTGAACTCGTTCATCTCTGTTATTATCGCTGCTGTAGAAGACAAATGTCCCTTCTGCAGTGAGAGACAGAGGCAGCTGTTTCACTGCTTCTCAGAGTGCATTCAGTCTGACAGATTTGTTGGAAAACATTTTCAGTAGATGTGGAGAAGTTTTAGGAAGCAGATTTTTTATTTGTGGTTTTAGATTCACTCGCCGGAAGAAGAACAGATGTCAGCTATTGAACTTTGTTTTAGGACAGGCAAAGATGGCGGTGTATATGACCCGGAGGCGGAAGGTGGAGGAAGGGTTAGATGTTGATGTGGTTCTTGTTTTGAGAAAATGGTTCAGTCCAGACTGCTGTTAGATTTCAGTTTTACAGAGCTGCACATGACCTGGATACTTTTAGAGCTGGTTTGGGGTTGTGGGGGGGCTCTGCTCTGTGACAGAGGGGCAGTTAAGTTCTGAGATGTGCTGATCTAAACTTTTGATACACATGTAAACGCAAAGGTCTTTATTAATGTGAGACAGGACGTTTTTTTGTGCAGTGCATATAGGAAAGAAATGTTGGTGTTAAAAATCAAATGTCTCTCTCCCACTTTTCAACACAAAGTGACGCCCTTGCAGGAACATTGTCTTCTAACGTTACATCATTTATTCTTTATTCAGATTGGAGAGCTGCAGTTTGTCAGAGATCAGCTGTGCTTCTCTGGCCTCAGCTCTGAAGTCCAACCCCTCCCATCTGAGAGAGCTGGACCTGAGTCACAACAAGCTGCAGGATTCAGGAGTGAAGCTGTCAGGTTTTCTGGAGAGTCCACACTGCAGACTGGAGACTCTGAGGTCAGACACCATTTTTTCCTTCTGTGCTGAGATTAATATGATGTGAAAGTTGTGGTGACACTAAAGTGCAGACATAAGGCTGATATTATACTGATCCACACTGAGGATCTTAATGCTAAAGGCTCTTTTCTTCTTCAGTGGTTTAGTCCATTGACTGTGGCAGAGCAATGTTGAGCACCACATTTAAAAGCTTAATATAAGCAGAAACATCTCCACTGGATAATTCACTCTGAACCTCTTAAAGAGTTGGTATTATGCTGTTTGGCTTTTTTCCTCTCCTTTATTGAGTTATATATCCTTTTTGTGCTGTAACAGGTTTGCAAAGTGAAAAAGCCCAAAGTTAGTTCCCATCTCCCACAGAAAACTCTGCTCTGAACTGAAAACAGCTCGTTTGTAGTCCGGCCCTTCACTTCCTTAACTTGTGACATCACAATGCAAATGCGTCATAAAGCTCGCCAAGCGGCTGGCGGGGTCAGGCCACGCCCTCAAACCAAGCTAGTCTGAGCAGAGGCCCTTTGGCTCGACTCGCCTTTGTCTGGGTTTCCATTATAGAAAAGTTGGACCTGAAGCTGCTTCCAGGTACTTTTTTTATTATCACCTCACCTCCGTCGAGGTTCCAAGCGAGCTGAGGGAAACTAAAATGTAACGTGAAAACACGACAGACTGCTGATTGGTCAGAGAGAATATTCACTATTCACTGCATCATCACTGCACCAGACAAACGCCAGCAACAGGAAGTTTATTTTACAATTTTCGTGTGGATTTTCATCACTAAATTCACTTCTGAGAAGTTTTGAGGTGAGAAATCAGCTGTGTAGATTTCCAGTATTGACAGTTTTATGAGAAGTGATGGTGAAACAAAAGTGTGATGTATATTTTCGGAGTTGAGGAGCTCCACGAGCAGCAGCATGGGAAGCCTGCGGCGACCCGCGGGAGGAGCGTGTGAGGCCGGCCAGCCGCCCGCTCACAGAGCCCTCTGCTCCCGCCGTCACACAGACGCTGCAGCAACAACGGCAGAGGTGTGTGTGTCGTATTGAACATTACGTCGTGGCAGTTGTGTGTGGCATTGCTATGACGACAAGCTATATATTATCTCTGGGTACTATCTGCAATGGAAAACGGAGCAGGGCCGAGTAGAGTCAAGTCTATTGATTTGCGCTATGGTAGCATTTTTCTTCAAGGCAGCAAAGATCGTCAGAACATGTAATAAACTGTGTAATCCAAACGCACCAGCTGGCTCACACAGCCAGTCAGGAGGTGGGTCAATAACGAGGTAAGCAGTGCTTGAAGTGGACCGGTACGCTGCAATAGAGTCTGGCTGCAGACCTCCTCTGTCAGGCCGGTCAGGACAGGAAATACCCGGAAAAACTACAAAATAAAAGCGTTCGATTTGACAGGAAACGCTTTAAAAAATATAAAGTTTAATCACGTAGACATAGGGGGAGGGTTTTTGACGTTGGTTTATATTAAATTTTTTAGTCAACATTGTAACGGGAAACTAGCAGGCTAACTCCTCAAATATAGCGTATTAATTTGAGCCTATTCTACTTAGCACTTAAAGTGCCAGCGTAGCAGCAAAGCCGACCAACAGTATCGTTTTTTTTACAGGCAATATTTATTCTGTCAAAATTGGACGTTAACTCCATACAGCCCGATCCATTCACAGAAAAACATCGTCGTTGATGAAAAGTGTAACTTAAGTCTTCCAGTCTTCTTAAAAACACACACGCACTTCTCATCATAATTTCCCTTTGAAGAGCAGCCTAATATACTGTGCTGAATTTAATAGGAAAAACGGACAACTGTGGGAACTGGACTACTATTTGAGCTTCGGGGTATATATATAACGGACGTTACCGGCGGATTAATAAATAAATACATAAATAACAGAAGACAGAGGCTTCTTTGCTCATTACGTGGTCAACACTTTCTCTCACACACAGCAGCACACTACTTGCCCCAGCTGTGTGTGATACTGCAATAAAGTTTAAGTTTCAAATCCGCCCTTTATTGTATCATTAATTATTAATTGTGTCGTAAGAAATTCATGCGGTGCGCAGCATAGTTCGTTTGGAAAAAGTGTTTCTTTGAGTGTGTTTCTTAATGTAATGTTCATTTGTGATTAAAAATAATGGCGGTTGGTAAATGAAGTACTGACCTGTTAGCGGAGTACGCACAGACAACACACTAAGTATTGCTTTGTTTCACAGCGGCCAGCCAGCCCGACTGGCTCACATCTTTATTTCAACAAAAGGAAAACACGTGCATACATTCAAGCACTGATTAGATCACATGACATACACAGTGCAGTGTGATTGGCTGGGTCACAAAAACAACAAAACTGAAAGCAGATAAAACAAATATAAATCAGAGCATAATACTCATACCTCTTAACCCATCCCACAGATGCAGGACTGTACAGCTTCAATAAGAGCTCAGACCTCCTTATGGACCGTAACTACATCCCTGCTGGACTATATGGATTATCAAACTGTAAAAAGGAACACACATTCAATACAACATGTAGTCTAAACCCTGTATCCATTATTTTGTAAATATCCACTTGAATGAATGGAGACATAATAGCTGTAATAATACTTTTACTTTATTCACTGTATAAACACAGATTACACAGTTAGAAAAGGAGCTGGCAGCAGTGACTGATTTACATTATGCAAAACATTTTAAAAAGTCTAAATGCATGTACATCTAAATCACGCAAATTATGATCTGCCAACAGTGGCTGTGGTGAGGAGGAGTATCTTTATGTGGATAACTGTTTAAATAGGCTAACCGTGTGTGTTAAATCTCTCACTGCTCCAAAACAGCTGATTCAAACCATCAACTCGTTATGAATACCGAAGCTGCTTCAATCAGCTGTGTTGAAGCAGGGAGAAATTAAATCATGCAGGACAGGAGGGGAAACTTTCTTCAGGAAAGGGAAACACTCAGTTAAACTAAGATTAATTCACACAGCCAGCAGAGTCTTTGCTTGTTTAAGTGTGAAAAAGCTGCACCAAACGGTCTAAACGATATAGATATTTATTTTATCTTCTTTTGGACAAATAACTAACCTGAGCGTCATCAACATATTAAGACAAATGCTATGCCCTTCAAAATGCTTTACAAAAAATGAACACAGAGCAGCTTCATACAGTCTATGAGTAGCTTACGTTATCCAAAGGGGAAAAAAGCTAATCCTGCTAACGTTACTTCAGGAGCTAACGCTAGCCACCGTTGGCGTAGCCTAACGTTACCTATGTAACGTTAGAACGACAAACACTTAACGTTACACACGTGTAACGTTCTCTAATTTGTGCGATTTAGATGTACAACATTGACAGCAGTAGCTGTTTTGACGGCGAACACATGCATTCAGACTTTACTCAATGTTTTGGATAATGCTAACCAGTCACCTACCGCTGTCGCGATGTGTAGAGTAGCGAAACAACCGAGAATGCATCACGTTACGTCCTGTGGTGACGTAAGAAATGACCGGCCTGACAGAGGAAGAGGCCTGACAGAGGAGGTCTGCAGCCAGACCCCTCTCCATTATTTAAGCAATAGCTCACGGCGGCACGTGGCTACTGATACTTACATGGTTAATACAGCTGTTATTCCCGTTGGGCCAACAGTCACTCCAGTCTGCACGCTACTTTTCCGGGCGGAAATGGGTAATACGTGCTGTACAGTGATTAGTATCAGAAACTAATAATTAACGTCACAATAAAAAAAGACCAAAAGGTTTTAACCTTTATCATAAATCGGGGGATAACAGTGGAACAGCAAATATGAGTTAACCGGAGCTAAACCCTAATCTTTTTGGCCTCTTTGTTTACAAGCTAAACAGAGATTCGAAGAAGCAGCAGAGATGTTTTTAGTGGTAACGCAAATAGTTACTTTCTGTTGTGTAGTTTCATCGTAATGACCAGAACGGGTGTCGTTCAAACTGAACGTTTATTCTCAAACAGGCTGCATTTTACAGACACGGGGGAAAACAACTGCTGCACGCGACATGGTATACGCACGCACTCTACCGCTGAAGCTAGCAACAAGGAAAAAAACATAGAGCAGCTACTTCCTTAGAACTTCAAAATTAAAGCTTCCCTGTCAAAATAAAATGTCTCAGTCTATCACTTGAAACAAGGCGATTTCTCAATATATTCTCCATTTTAACAATGAATAATTACAATTACCAGGCCTTTATGATGGGTCACATGTATAGTAAGCACCGTAACATTAACACTGTAAATCATCTTTTGCATTGTTTTATGTACAGCTTAAACTGAAGATTGCTTTACTTAATTACTTAAATCAACAAAATGTGAAATCAGTATCTTATCCACAACCCTTTCCCTGGTAACAAGTTACTTTTATTACAGAGTAATTCAGTTACTTACTCAGTTAGATTTTGGAACAAGTAGTGAGTAACTATAACTAATTACTTTTTTCAAGTAACGTTCCCAACACTGCTGACCAATCACATCCAACTTAGTTAAGCTTGTGCTTACATCATAGAATCAGAATTTAGTCTGCTCTGTCATAAATTCTTTTGGGCATCTCAACCCCCCAAAATGACTTGTTTCACTATCAGTATTTGATTCATTCAGTCCAATAACTCTTGGAAAGTCTAGAAGAGCCACACAATTGAATTATTTTATCCCCATTCAAGTAACCATATGGGGGTTGAAATAAACACATTTAGTAGTAATAATAAGAAACATACATACATACATTGAGCTCCACATTTAACACCTGAACACATCTGATTGGATTAGAAATGGATTTTTATCTCCATCATTTATTCTTTATTCAGATTGAGGTTCTGCAGATTGTCAGAGATCAGCTGTGCTTCTCTGGCCTCAGCTCTGAAGTTCAACCCCTCCCATCTGAGAGAGCTGGACCTGAGTCTGAACTACAAGCTGCAGGATTCAGGAGTGAAGCTGCTGTGTGGTTTCCTGGAGAGTCCAGACTGCAGACTGGAGACTCTGAGGTCAGACACCATTTTTTCCTTCTGTGCTGAGATTAATATGATGTGAAAGTTGTGGTGACACTAAAGTGCAGACATAAGACTGATATTATACTGATCCACACACATGTTCTGGGACTGGGCTCACTGGCCAATCACATCCAACTTAGTTAAGCTTGTGCTTACATCATAGAGTCCAGGGCTGCAGCTAACCATGATTGTATTATTCGAAGCTTCTACAGATTATTTCAGCGATGCAACGAACCCCCTTTGCTTTATAGTTACTTGGATTAAACGAAGCATCGAAGAAATGAATTTGTGTCAATAGATTTTATTAATTGATTTAATTGATTTAATCAATTTAATCGATGAATCGTTTCAGCCCTAATAGAGTCTGTTGTAGTCTGCTCTGTCATAAATTATATTTGATTCACTCAGTCCAATAACACTTGGAAAGTCTAGAAGAGCAACACGATTGAATTATTTTTGCCCCATTCAAGTTACCACATGGCTTTGTATAGGTTAGTGTTGAAATAAACACATGTAGTAATAATACATACAATATATACTTGTGTCACAGCCTGGCTCTTAGGCTGCAACAACATGACAAGTTTACATGAAGAAAGTAAGAATTCATTGTATAAAGCGTGGAAATCAGTAAGTCATGTTAGCATGTCAAGAACAGCTGCGTCCGCGATGAGAGAGACCAATTCAAAAAGGTGGTGAGCTTTATAACTCCCACCAAACAGGGCCCAGGTGTAGCTCATGCAGCTACATGTTGACAAGAGATGAAGTGGTTCATCCGGACATATTTGGCATCTGTGGAAACTTTGGGATCTTGAGTAGAATCTTAAATCAGTTTCTGTGGGTTTTTCTTTGTGTTGCACAACATGAGTTTGTATAGATGGGGCCACTGATGGAGCTGCAGAGTTTAAGAGCTGAAGTCACTACGTCTTTATTGAAGTAGCAGCACTTTGTCATTAATATTAATGAGATCTCTTTTTGCCTTTTTGTATTTTACAGTTTGAACCTGCATCCTGTTGGGTTCAGGTGTTTGGAGTTTCCATTTTCTAAACTTCTACATTCTGAACCTTCTTCAGCTCTGAACAGATTATTAAACGCTGAATGATTTCAAGCAGGAACATTGTCTTCTAACGTTACATCATTTATTCTTTATTCAGATTGAGTCTGTGCAGGTTGTCAGAGATCAGCTGTGCTTCTCTGGCCTCAGCTCTGAAGTCCAACCCCTCCCATCTGAGAGAGCTGGAGCTGGGTGGAATCAACCTGCAGGATTCAGACGTGAAGCTGCTGTCCGATCTGAAGGAAAGTCCACACTGCAGACTGGAGACTCTGAGGTCAGTTCAGAGACATTTACACCGGGTATTTTTATTCATCGTTTTAATCCTCATTGAGATCAGATCACTTTCCTACAGAGCTAATCCTGGACATGAGTAATTTGAGGTGCCAGCACATCAACCAAAGACTCTTTAAAATCTAAAAAACACAGTTTTGTGATCTGTTGAGTTTTGCGAAACTTTATCCCCTTTGTGATACGCTGTCTACAACAAACTCATTATTTTCTTATTTTGTAATTTTCTGTACGACTATTATGATGTTTTATGATGACTGATTTATGACTATTTAGAGTCTGATCCTTCACTCATGTAATTAGCGTTGCACAGTTTGCCCACCAGAGGGTGCTCTGCAGCTCCCCTGTTAACAACACTGCAGGACCACAAAACATTCAATCTGAGTCTAATGCCGTGTTCAGACCAAACGCGATTTTCCGCCTCGCAGCGCTTTTCACGCGCGAGTACATTCGCTGCAAGTGTTCACACACAACGCGAGAAGGCGATTTTAACGCGATCAGGTGAATAAACACAACTCGCCATTACTACAACTGTATGAAACCAAAGGAAATATTTTGCTGTGATTAAATAGCAATAAACGGATCAAACTGATGCCGAAATAACCACAACATGATGCAGATTTGTTAAACTTTGAATTCATGCTTTGTCAGGTCTGTGAGCAAGACAGCAGGACAACAACTTCTAAAATGTTTGTTTTCTGAATGGAGTTCGGATCGATTAGGGCTATGCTATGCTAACTTGGTCACAGTAAAGTACAATGACAGCTGGAATAAAGTTACAGACACATGTTTTCTGAACTCACCAGGTAGTTCAACCTCCTCGCTTTCTTTTCTCCAAGTAATGTCCAGCTTTGTCCTGTTTTTATATAAATATGAAGTCGTAGTCCGACAGAGCTAACGACGCTAACAACAACACTGGAACCGGATGTGCATGGAAGCTGCTGAGAAGCTCCAGTCAAGATAAATCAACATTGAAATCCCCAAAACTAAAGTAAAACGGTAATTTAATAAAAACATTTAACTCTGAGCTCCTCCTGCGAGTAAACGGCATAGTTGTCAGAACCGAATCCGACCAACTTGTAGGTATTTATTTCTCCGAAGGTTGGAGCGCTGCTCCCTGCTCCTCTAGCCCAAGTTTAGCAGCTCTCAGCCGGCCTGCAGATTTTCAATCCCCCGCTCTGCCCGGCCCTCTGCACACAACGCTCTGAAGCCTCGGTGACGTACGGACAATCTCAACACTGATAGGCTATCGCGACTCAGCGTCGCGCGTCTTTTTCGCTTGAGTTGAAAATATTCAACTCGAATTCAACGCGAATTCCAACGCGTTACCATCGCGTCGCTGGCCCCGCCCCCTTCGTGTCGCTGCGTGCCGCCCGACTGGAAATCGCGGCTCAACGCGGCTTTGCATTGACTTTGTATGTAAACTCACCGCCCCAAACGCTCGCTTCGCCCAACGGGTAGTTGGTTTTTTGAGGCTTAAAATAGCCCTCATCACGTCTCTTGTCCTGAAAACATTCAGGACCAGACTTCCTAACCCCCCCATTTTTCATTGACTTGATTGTAGTTTTAGCGAACAGTGTGACAGTTGAAGTGGTGGCTGAATTAACTGGTGATAGTCTCAGATGTGTTGTAGGCATTGTGACAACCTGTTCAGAATGTACTGCCCTTGTGAGGACCGCCGATACCGCCCACCCGCTCTTCGCTTTCCGCTACAGCCGCAGGGGAATCCTCCCCTTGATTAAAAGAGCGAAAGGGGAAGAGGCCGGGAGCTTAAGCGGTGAATAGAGCGCGAATGCGGCGGAGTGAAAACGGCTCATTTTCGTGTGAGTGAACGTGTTTTAAAAAACAGGGTAGTATAATCCCTTGTCGTTTCGTTTCATCATCTACACAATCGTTGGCCGCGATACCGCTTATCATCCCACATCACTCTACAAAAATCATCGCCTCTGCTGCAGAATCCAACCAACTACTTACCTGCATTTTACCACGCCAAACACAATCACCAAAAGCCCCGACCAGGATCTTTCTGCCATCAGACCGCCTGGTCGTAAGTCAGGCAAAGCAATTTTTCCCTTTGTTGCCCAGCTGTTTTTTTGTGTGTCTGTTGTCAATCGAACCTTATTTTGTGATTAATTGAGTTATTGTTTTGCTGGAAGAATTGAATGAACTGAAAGAACTGAAGAGACAATATTTTTTGCTTTTGTGGATTGAGTTTGTGTTTTTTTTGCTTACTGAGAAAATACACTGAGAGGACACTTTGTTTTTTGACATTGCCTAATATTGTGTTTTTTGTTTGATGTGCGCAATATCCCAATACAAGCTGTTTTGATTGTGCTTTAAAAACTTGTGTGTGGTTTTCGTTGTACTGGTCATTCAACGTGGGGTGGGTCAGTGGTGTAGTCTAGATTTTTCTAGTGAGTATACTCTGATTTTTCGATCCCAGCTTCATACTCATCCGTCCCAGAGCGACGTCCCATGAGCACCACTACACTCACTAATACTTACAGTATGCTCTGTATTTATGTACATGTAATAGAGAGCATTCTGAAGGACCTCTTATCAATAAAGCAAAGACTTTAACAGTCAATGACAGATACAGGTGGGAAAGGGCGTCACTTTATGTTGAAAAGTGGTGGTGACATTTTAGGGCTTAGATTAGTTACTGTCAGATTCAGAGTCATATTAGTTGTGAGACTTGGCATATCAGACATGACAATCCAAAATATTGGGGTCACAAGATCAAGACTACAAGCTATTTTAATAGTATTTTAAGGAATATTCATTGATAAATACACAGTGGGGGGTCTGGGGCTCCTCCCACAGAAGATTTTGAGCATTAAACATTTAATTTCCTGCATTCTGGAGACATTTTCTGCACCAATTTATGGTGGAAATTTCTAATGTTTAGTGTTTATCACCATCTAACCCAGCAAGTTAAGAACTACATTTAGCCTTAGATGTTACATGATTCTGGTTTTATGCTGGTTCAATGCACATTTCACAGAGCAAGTTGCAACTATTATTAACAATAATGGAAAGCTGAGGCTTTTCAGTAGCAGTAATAACAATAAACATAGGCCTATCACCAAAACTCATTCATCACAGAATATTAGAACTGAAGACACATCCTCCACATCCTCCTCATGTACTGTATCAGCTTAAATTTAAAAAAAAAAATTCTGCTACTGTACACACATACTTGTTTTGCTATACTTGTGAGGACCGGACGGTTGCTAGGCAGATTTAAGATAACATTATCCGTTATTTAAGGCTTTTGGGGAGCAGTTTTCAATTGTCATCATAGATGTTGATCCTATAAGACCAAAGAACATTTTCCCAGTATACCTCAGTGAAGATGATTAAACCCTTCAATGTGGTTGTATTAATCCTAATTTTTTCTTATGTTTTATTCATTTTTTCTTAACTTTTAATGTCTTAAGGTGCTGTAAACGCTACAGTAGTGTTGCAAGTACCTACCTCTCTACCTCATCTGATCATTTCAAAGCAATTTCAGTATGCAGTGATCATCAGTGTATGACAAGTTATTATTTTATGATTTGATAATTTCATAGCTAGACATAATCATAACTTAACTTATTTTTTTACAGACTGAAAAAATTGCAGTTCCAATTTACATTGATGTCTGATGCCACAGACATGCAAGCTCTGAGATCTATCACAACACAAACTCAAAAAATTAGAAATCAGCAGACATTTATTCTGCAAAGGAAAATATTAGCCTTTTCAAAAAAGCACCATTACAACCAACTGCAACAGAGTACCCACACCTGTACATCAAATGCAAGGAATTTAAAATCTCTTTCAGGCCTCATTTATTCATTCCCGATTTTAGCTGCTAAATGATAAGGTAGTACACCTGAGTTGCTATTGGTCCTAGGAGAAGGAAGAAAAACAAATACGGATGCTGTATTTCACCAATCCAAATACTTTAGGATGGTCAAGGCCTGTTAAAATTACTCAACTAGTTAAAAACTTACTTCTGAAATGAGCTTAGTAATGAACATGTCACACACAAACAAGGCAAAAACCTAACGGTAGACACTGAATAATGAACTGCTCACATACGCATTCTATAAACTGAGAAAAAAAGTGGATGTTTCGAGAACAAACGTGTAAGTTAACTGAGAGATACCTTCTTTTTCTCTAGATTCAATGGTACGGTCTTCCTCATATATCTCCAGTGTCTGCTCTTAAGTGCTCTATTTCTAAACTTGTCTTTACCAGGAACGTTCATCAACAGGCACGTGCACACATAGACATCAACAGGGGCTCAAGCACCTGCCCTTTTTCTTCCTCAAGAGAAAGTGCCCTTTTTTCCAGAATGCTTTTTTTAAAATAAATGAATTTATATTTACAGTATATCTATTCCTGTTTGCTCACAGCTTTCCTGTCAAACAAATATATTTACTGAATAAAAAATCTAAATATCAGGTCGGGAGATGAGACTTTGTCAGTTCCGATGCTCCCTCTCTCTCTCTCTCTCCCTCTCTCTCCCTCTCTCTCCCTCCCTCTCTCTCCCTCTCTCTCCGCCTCTACCCGCAGCAGCCCCTCCCAGCAGTGTTTTTTCTTGGCTTGTGCGGAGGTGAGTGGTGATGAACTAAAGACCAACAAAAGTAAACTACCAGTGCCTCGAAGTTCACTGCTAACATGCATGACTCATGAGCTGAGCTAAAATAATTAGCTAAAGTCAAGCTAAGGATCATGGTTGGTCATACAGGCTACTGTTACTGTTGCCTACTTAATGGAGATACAACAGGTGAGTACAGTAAAATTTGTGTCTAATAATGTAATGACGATCGCCACATTGATATGCAAATTAGGGGTTAACTAATTAAAATGTGCTCATTTGCACACATTTGACAAGTCACTGCAGGTGAATGGGCTAAAGAAAATAACTAAATCATGCCACCACAGACCTTCCCCAGTTAATGACTCACATCAAGACTCTTTTCCCCTGAAATGTTCTGTTTAATATACAGGGTAAACTCCATCTAAATGTGTATTTTGGAAGTTTTCTTTCCATGACAGTAAAAGAAGACATGGAAGCAAAATAGACCCAAATTTGAAATTTGACCACTATATGAAAAAGTGTCCTGCCTTAAGCAGTAACTTTATATTTCTGATCGTAGAGGCTCCTCATCTAATAACTATCCATTCCATTAGTTTGTTGCATGCTAATAGATCTTTACATGATACAGACAGCCCTCCCTCAAATGTGAAACCAAGTCCTAACAAACTAAGTGTTATGTGATCCAACAAGACCAAAAGAATTAAAAGGATTTATTGCCTTGTGAAAAATAAACAAATAATTAGTGAAACTATGTCCCTCTCCTTGGTGCAGTCATTTATTCTAAATATATACTAGTAGCATAAAAAACATGCACATTGTGGCAGAGTTGACTTTGCTGTTGCTGCTCTTGTGTGATTATTTTGTAGAAAAATGTTGAGGGGTAAACATTAGCAAAAGTGGGAATCAAAATAAATTGGTATGGTAGTCAGAGTTGTGTTAATATATTTAACATTTTGTCAAAAAAAAATCATAAATAATTATGACAAGTGCCGTTTTTTTCACTTGAGCCGCTGCTCACCAAAATGTGCATTTCCCTGCCTGTGTATCTTTCTCAAAACTGTATCACAGCATTTGTTGATTTACCAATAGAAGCATCAGTATACGCATATCAGCAAGGAGTACATAATGATATATATTTCTGTATCGTTATTTTGAAAACAACACTGTTTAAATCCTTGTTCCATGTGCCCCTTTTATACTTTGAGCACCTGCCCTTCCAAAGGTCTCTGCACGGCCCTGTTCATCAAAGTTAGGCAAACTCCAAGTTGCTGCCAAACTGCCTTTTTACAGACTCCAGGGCCTCCAGGGAGTTTTCTCCTGCACAGCAGAACCTAAATAAACAGTAAACAGAAGGACACATCACTCCATCAGTCAAGAAACCATAGCATTAACTAAGACTACAAGCAATCATTAACAGGGCTGGTCTGTATGTAAATATAGCTACTAAGTAAAAGTAAGAAAGTGACTATGTTCAAGTAAGTACGTCGGTCTATAGGTAAGTAGGAGTAAGTAAGTAGGTGTGATGTGTGATTGTTAAAGTCAATAAAATGACTGTACATGCATGTTGTTTTCACTGTTCTTGTGTATTGTATTATTTTATATGTGCAATGAACTACACCTATGTAGTAGTTCATACTACTAATAAAGTAGTAGCATGAGCAGTAATATCAGTGGAGGCAGAAGTGGTAATTTTGTGGTAATCAGTCATAGTAATAGTACTAGCTTTTGTAGCATTTTCAGAAGTAGTAGGAACAAGTGTAATACACTTGTGAAAGTAGTGGTACTAATTTAATTGGTCATACTCTTCCTATATTAGTCTTTCGATCCCTTTGAATACAAGCTAAGATTAGGCTCTCCTAAAACTCAGATTTTGTAGTTTCTTGGGAGTAACTACAAAGTCAGAATAACTTAGTATTACAGTATCAGAGTAACAGAAGCTTAACCACATTGTAAGAAAACTGATACTAAGATTACTCAGATTGGAGATCTGTGACTTTCTCTTAAGGTTGAAAATACACAAACTTGGAAACCACACTTGAGTCTCCCCAAAATAGTGTCGGTTTTACAATGTTATAAAATGGCCATCACCAATCTATGTTGTTTTTTCACTTTCAAACAAGACTGTAAAATCCTGGACTTTAAAATCACTTTTGAAACAATTTTGTAATGTTTGAAAGGCTTGTGGTATAGTTCATGGTATAGTTGCGGGATAGGTAAGAGGCTATGGTAATTCAAATAGTACATGCACATGACTAGGGTGCAGCACTGTATCTTTAGACATTATGTGTTACATATTGGAAACATCTTTAATTATCACAGCAAACATTATTTACTGCCTGAACAACCTTGTAACAAAGAAGCTTACCATTTCTCTCAGGCTACATCCACTCTACTACATTTTTATTTCTGTCCACACCAGTGTTTTAGCTGCATATCAGAATTGATCTCTTAAAATGCATATTTAGTGGCTATTAACTTACACTGGGCATGCACGTGCTGGTGTAAAGTATATACAGGAATCCAAAAGTAAAATTCAATATCTTTTTAAAACTTTTTAAATATATTTTAAGACCACCGTGCCACTTTAAGCAGTCACCGGTTAAGTCAGCCACACACCTGTTAAATGGGGCATTGTGGAGTTTTTAAAATTAGTTTAAATATATTTCTAAAATTCTTATTGCCTATATGTGAACAGGTTGTAACCACACTTAATGTTGACCGACGTTCTTAGTTTCCTATACCAGCCCATATAAGCCTACTGTTTTCTATGTAAAGGACTGGTCAGATTTTCTGCAAAAATCCAATGTCTTACATAGGCTCACATTTATGTGTGCAACATTATTGCAAATCATGTGAAACACTGTTAATTTTTGTTTTAATTAGTTTAAATTTGATAAGGCTAGCTTCCCTGCTAACGGTGACCAATTACTAGCTACTTGACATAATTGTAATTAATTTTCAGGCATAAATATAGGAAAGATATTCTGTTGGTTGCTATCTGCAGAAACGAGCAGAAGGTCTGCGTTTTAAAATGTAGTATTGTGGATGGAGCCTTGTGTGTGTGACAAGTCCTGCTAGATGAAGAGAAGAGACAGCCTGTAATATACAGGTGCACCTCAAAAATCTTGAATATCATGAAAAAGTTATTTTTTCCCATTAATAAGTCAACGTCAAACTTAACGTATTCTAGATTCATTATACAGAAAGTGAAATATTTTAGACCTTTTTGTTTTAATCTTGATGATTATGGCTTACAACTCATGGAAATAAAAAAATATATCTCCCAAAAAATTTAATATTACAATAAAGAATGTAAAATACAGAAATGTCGACCTTCTGAAAGTTGAAAAGTTCTGACAAAGGTTAATTTAGGCACTTTAGGCATGACTTACTGCATCAATGCTAAATGCCATGGAGACATACAGTTCTCTAAAATCTCCTGGGAGACATTGCTTTGACTCTGGGCTTGATAAAACACAGTGGACCTGAACCAGCAGATGACACCCCAAATCATCACTGACTGTGGGAACTTCATACTGAACTTCAAGCAACTTGGATTCTGTGTCTCTCCGATCGGCCACTAGGCTCTGGGACCTGGATTTCCAAATGAAATGCAGAATTTACTTTCATCTGAAAAGAGGACGTTGGACCACTGTGCAATGGTCCAGTTCTGTTTCTCCTTAGCCACATAAGTGACTTCTGACATTGTGTCTGGTTCTGGACTGGCTTGACACTAGGAATGCAAGCTCATTTCCTGGACCTGTCTGTTCCTGGTGGATCATGATGACTTCAGCCTCTTGAAACTGCTTTGCTTTACAGCCCTCTCAAGGCTCCGGTCATCTCTGTTGCTTGTGCACCTTTTCCTACCACACTTCCAGTCAATGTGTGGATGAATGAATATGCTTTGATCCAGCCCTCTGTGAACAGCCAGCCCTTTCAGCAGTGACAATGAGGATCTCCCCATGATAATGTTTGTGTCCTGAACCAAACTAAGAGATTAAAGGCTCTTCCCAGGTCGACATGTTTGTATTATACATTCTTTTTTCTGATATTGTAATATTTTGAGAAATGGAAATTTGATTTCCATGAGAAGTAAGCCGCAATCATCAAGATTAAAACAAAAAAAGCCTGAAATATTTCACTTTGTATGTAATGAATCTTAAATATATGAAAGTTTCACTTTTTGAATTAAATTAAGTAAAAATGTTTTTTTTATGATGCACCTGTATACACAATTGAGTCATAACTTACTGTACAATGCACGCCAGAAAGTCTTTGTAGATGATCACACTGCATACCGTCTTGGTTTGCATCACAAGGCCTCTGCCTCTGGCTTCTGGAAAGCTCTGTAACAGAGGGAAATGAACATCAGACATTATGAGTTACATCTAGCTCTGGGGTAGCTCTGGGGTCTTCATTTTACCCCCCAAAAAGTCCCTGCCTGAGAGTTAGTCCTTTCCGAAAGTACAGGTACTTTGGGGAGTGGCTCTTGCCTTGCAGTGAAATTCTGAATGGGTGAGTAGAGGCTACTGGCTTTAAACTGGATAATGTTGGGTCTTTTTCTACTACTGCTCCTCTCTTTTCCACTGTTGTTTGCAAACATATCTTGCCAGGTCCGCCTGAGATCGTACGTCAGCATTAAGTATATTGCTGGGAAACAGCAGCCAGCGTGCAGTGGTGTGTTTGCAGTGAACAGCTGATGGTGTTACGCTAAATACTGGGTCCTGAGTTGTTTTAAGTTTTCATTAGTCAGAAAGTTTTTACACAGGGCTAATGTCGGTCTCCTCCTCTCCAAAACAAGCGGAACAACTGATTACAGCAGGTAATAAAGCTTGTTAAACATCCCGTTCCTCCGACACTCAGGCGACACAGACATGATGTTGCAGCTGACCTGCAGCTTGTTGGCTGGAAATGTTTTAATAACCTCCCAAACTGTCGCGACTTTATTTTTGAGTCGCTTCTGTGCTGGAGTTATTTTAAGAGCTTCATGGTTTTATCCAGTTTGTTACTATTAAACCTGTAACAAACTTTATTGTGTGTCTCTTCATTATAGCTCCCACACAAAAGAGCTGTTTTTCATTCTTGTCCAGTCAAATCGGATGTTCATTTATAAATGTTGCTCATGGATAGTGGTTACAAATAATGATACCTGTGCAGCGGTTTGTACGGCGTACAGGCCTACGTAAGCTGGCTAATTTGTCTAATCTTCAAATCTGCAAACTTGATATCACCAGCAAATTAGCAGGAAAGCTGATCTACTAACGGTGTGCACACAGACTGACGTCTTTCAAAAGTGCAAGATACCAAGCATTAATGCAATTAAACGTGGCTTCAACAGCCTCTGTATTTAATACCTTTGAAAGGAAGGTGTAAACCGCCAAGTGTTGCGCAGAGTTGGCTTCTGCCAGACGGAGACACAGCCGTAATGAAAGAAAACGTAGAGAACTTAACAATATTAGATATTATTCTGCATCTAATGTATTGAAATACAATTATTTTATTTATTTGATTAACTAACTAAAATTCATCCATACAGAGGGAACGATCACCAACTGTTAACAGCGCGCTCCGGTCATGATAGCGACACAACCAATTGTAGGTATCAGAGAGGGAATTGAGAGTACAGGACCAGGGACAAGAAATCGCGGATTGACCAGTCATTTCCTCTGGCTCTGAAGCACGATCTTCTGGCATTTCCTTGCGTCTGGGTCATTCCAGCACACTATATCTGTTTCTGCTGAGGTTTCTCAAAGCAGTTTTTCCAGGAGTGCTGCCCCAAGTACTTAGTGTAATCTTTGGCAGGATGGGTACAGACAATTGCCACATACTCGGGACGCACTGAATGAAGTAAACCAAGGTTTTTACGCAGTAGCTGCTTTCCCTGCCGACTCTCCATGATGGAAACCATTAAAACAACAAAACCCTCATTTAAATATTCCCACCTCCATTGTGTTTGCTCCTGTTGTCATCTACGCAATAAGTCTTAGTAAATCACCCATAACAGGAACTAAAATTGCATATGTGCAATATTTTAGAATGCACACGCAATTTTGTACTCTTTATTCGGGATGTCAGTAAATCGGCCCTAAGTTTTTTGTCCCATTTTCTTTTCTCTCCTTTCTGGCACCTCTTAATTGATATTTTTGACATACCCTCTTCTTCTGTATCATCTCCCTCATTCTCATCGTCATGTTCCAGGTCAGAGGAGCTTGTTGCAGGCACATTCTCATTTCCATTGTCACCATCTGACACAGATTGTGTCAGACACAGATAAGTAGTACCAAGATTCTGTCAAAACAAACAGAGTTTGGAATCATTTCAGTTTGGAACATCCAATCAAATCAGTCTGAAACCTCATGCCAGTTGCAGTCTTATCTTTTAGCAATACGGAAGAATTTTAAGAACTACAAATCTTTTGCACCTCCACCTACCACAACCTCAATATATCATGGGATGGCGCAATGGTTAAGATGCCCACCTTTGGTGTGAGAGACCTGGGTTCAATCCCCACTGTGTCCCTGAGCAAGACACTTAACCCCTACTTGCTCCAGAGGCGTGCAACCTCTGACATATGTAGCAATTGTATGTCGCTTTGGATAAAAGCGTCAGCTAAATGTAATGTAATAATAATCACCTTTCTGACAGTGTAAACAAAAAAGAGTTTTTTTCTTGGCTTGCACAGGTATAGTACCTATTGAAGTTGCCGAGACTTTTATTAGATGGCTATGTTAACTGTGCTTATTTTATAATTATTTATTTATGTTTATATATTTTAATGAAAGGATTACCACTTGAACACACACACTCAATCTATGCTGGATAATATAGGGACCATATTCTCAACTGGTACTACAGATATAAAGGCAGCCAAACTGATACTACCCTGTTAGAATAATGGTATGTTTCAATAAATAAACTTGTTACTGACAAACTGTGGCTTTATAAGATACCATTACATGTTATAGTTGAAACGCTTACCTGGTCACCTCATTCTCCTCTCTCTGCCTGGCCTGCATAATGTCTGCCCCAAGCTCCTTTTGATGCCTGTAGGAACAAACACTTTTTTAATACACTGTAAAACAAATGTATAACTGGTAAACTCGTTTAAACAATCAACTCCACCCAGCTGATGAGACACTGTTGTACACAATGATAATAATCAAGTGAACCACTTAGTTCCATTTTCCACATTCTTATTTGGTCCTACCATACAGTCCCATTTCTGTGTCAGTAAGACGGTCTGAAGGGGAAACTACCAGCGAAGCAGTAACACAATGCACAGCAGAGTGTAGGACAGGTTGCCCTAAAAATATTATGAACTCTTATGATGACATGAGTTTGGTAATATATCTGGACATGTCAGAGAACACAGATCTATGTGAGAGATTCTGACAATGAAAATTTTGATTGTTTTTTGGATAATGCTCAATCTTCATATAATTCAGCATGAAAATTTAAAAAAAAAATAGTGTTAAAATCTCGTCTCGTCCCTACTGACTACCATATTATGGCTCTATGAGACACCATTTTAGCTTACAGCTGAAATGCTTACCTGGTCACCTCCTTCTGCGCTCTCTGCCTGGCCTGGGCTATGTTGCTCTAGCTCTTTCGGTTTGGCCTGAGCACTCTCTGATGCCTGTAGGAACAACCACTTTGTAAAACACTGTCACTGACAACCATATTGTGACTTTATAATAGGGCTGCACAATTAATCTAATCGCAATCCTGTGTGATTACATTACCGCAAAAGTGGTGTATTTTAATTGCTCTGCTCATCATCTACACCCACACCGGGCTCTTGCATATGCCCCTACAAACATTAACATGCAAACCAGAAATATGATTTATGAGCAGCGTGCGAATAACGTTAAAGGCAACAACCTACTGTACAAGTTAGGACTTTTAGAGACTCAATTTAGAGACCAATGTGGAGCCTTTTACTTGCACAAGGATTTAATGAATGAAAACAACCTACTGAAATGAAACAACTGTAACAGGATTTAATATTCAACTAGTGGTAAAATAGTATACTATTATAGTAATTATGATGAATATAATAAGTAATGTATTAACATTTCACTAGCAGGATACTATTAAGTGAATATTAATCTTTTTATTTATTGTTATTTTATTATACTAATACACTCTTTTAATACTAGTTCCTCCTCCAGGTTGTGAATAGTGTCACCACAGTGCACAGATGTAGATTTAGCCAGAGCCAGGATGCATTGTGCCAAAATGTGCTCCTTCTAGCCGCCTCCTCCTGAGAGCAACACGTGCCCCTTGTTTGTTTTACTAAATTTATTGTTATAAATATTGTTAAGTGTTCAAAAACTACAACTTCCACATACCACAAGCCGCAATGCACCAACCACAGTAGAGTTTTCTGTGACAAGTGTTTTGAAGAAGCTGTTTATAATGTGGCAAAATTAGCATTTTTGGACTGGTCGCACAAAAAATGCATTTAGTTTAATACTCTTAGAGTTTAGACTTATGGAACCATTTGTTCCAATATATTGCAAATTGCAGTATTGTCCACAAAAATCTCAAAATTACCTTTTCTCAAAATCGTGCAGACCTACTCTATAAGATACCATTATAGCTTATAGTTGAAATGCTTACCCGGCCATCTCCTTCTTCTCTCTCTGTCTCGCCTGGGATGTGTCGCACTAGCTCATTCTGTCTGCCTTGCGCTCCCTCTGATGCCTGTAGGAACAACCAATACACTGTCACTGACAACCATATTTTTTGTTTTGTTTGCATAGTTTTTGTCTTTCACACGGGATAACTTATTACACATATGTAATTAATAACAAATTAGTGGTAGGGACATATCCGCACTGTCTCAACTACAGTGTCTATCCATGTTTTCAGCCCTGTTACAGGAGACCCTTGATTACTTGTACTAACAAATCGAAAATGTAAATTATAATTAAGAGCACAGCTGGCATAATATCTTTGTCCATAACTTAATTAGCTTCGCAATTTGAGTGCCAATGTTATTTTACTACTTTCTTACGTTTACATTTTTAGTTATTGTATTTATTATTGAGGTTGTAGTGGGTGGCGGAAAAGTATTGCTAATATTTTGTCCACTCAATTAACAATTTGACAGGTGCAAATTATTAGGAACACATTCTACTTTGGACCACCAAAGTAGAATTTATGACAGAGCTGTTGTATTGGATTGAACAGGGGTACTTAATGAAGTGTAAATGTGGTTACATCAAGTTACCTGATATTATGGTTTAATGTCATACCCACTAAAGTGTGGTACGATTATTTATCAATGCGATATCAACGCGTTCTCATCTCAATGCGTAATAACTGATGCTTTCAGATAGCATGACAAAGTGTAAGTATTTGCGCTGAAGTTACCATTCAGCGTCGGTATGAAACGCCACCGTTTGGTACATCCCAGTCTCCCAGAAAGACGCTCCTGGTGCGTCTCATAGAGACACTCAAGGGTACCTTTGGCGTCAAATAACAAGTTTTGTCACTTTTTCTGAAAGCGTTGGTATTTGACGCCCTGAGATGAGAATGGTCTGGTGATACATACCAGCTGATTTTCTTGCATTGCCTTTCTTTCCATTATCTGTAATAAAATAAAAAAACAATTATCTTTAAGCAAGATCACCAGTGAGAAAGTCATGAATTAATTTAAATTAAAATGTTATACTTTAAGTTATTTTTAAATGGTTAGGGTTATAACTAATAACCTTTATTGCTTTGGGTGGGGTTATTAACTAATAATCCTAGCCAAAGAAGTAATAACTAACCATGACAGCCACAGAAATACATTAAATATTACTAGTATTACTCAGACAATTAATGTGACTTGTGTAAATTTATTTCATCCAGGATATTTTGGCTAATTGCTTCTACAAATTAGCCTAAAAGAGAATAATAATAATAATAATAATAATAATAATAATAATAATAATAATAATTTAGACTGACAGATACTGTGTGGCTTCTTTACAAACCAGCTTCACTCAGAGGTCAAACTGACATTACACTGATCTGACCTATTACACAGTTCTAACAGACAGGGGCGAATCAAATTCAATAAGTACTTTTTCAAGATTGAAATGTTCTGTCAGTCAGACAACTCAAGCAGGTTGAGTTTTCTTACAATTTACAGACCAAAAAATTAATTGTCAGATGACTCAATGATGATAATTTTTTGTTACAGCTCTAATCTGATTAGTATTACATTCTTAGTTAAATTATTATTTGTTTGGTCTGTATGATGACAGAAATCAGCTATAAATGTCCAAGGTGACATGTTTAAATGGCCTGTGTTGAGTGACAAACACTGCAACACACAAAAACAATCAGTTTATGATGTCAAAACAGAAAAAAATATCAAATCCTCAAACTGGAGAAGCTAGAATCTGCTAACTTTAGGCATTTATGCTTGGAAAATAACTAGAAATATTAATTGATAATCAACATAATTAGCAAATCAGAACCCTGTAACTAAACTAATGTTAGCTTAACAGTTAGACTGTACAATGACCCTGAGGCCAGACTCCAAAAACAGGTCAGCAAGATTAAGTAAAATTAAATATGTCTTACCCTAATTATTGATGTGTAGATTTCTCTTCGTATCTTCGAGTACATGCCCTGTGGTGCTCCCTCAGTCTCTGCAGTCTCCGTGACATACGCTCCGACATGTTTCTGGCGATGCATTCAAGTCCACAGGTAAAGTGCACAACTATAGGTCTACGTGTTGTATGGAAATTTAAAAAAATGTTTCAACTCAAAATAGAGTCAATATCACTTGAATGAAAACAATGAAAACAGTTATAGAGTTTTAGGGAGAGTTTACGCAATGTAGAAAACTGTTCTCCATTTTAGTATAAAATTCTGTATCTTCAGTTAGGGACAGTGAAACTCAAAATTCCTATGTACCTTGAATGCAACATTATAAGCAAAAAAAGTTTGCTGCCCAGGTGCTTAATTGGTCTCCCCTCCCCCACCCTGTGTGGCCTCATGTCAGCCTCTCCACAGAAACACAGGCTGGATTCAGTTTGATCAATATCCCAACACACCTTTACACTTTTTTAAACTGTTTACTTTTAATTGGAGTTATCATTGTTTTACATTTGATTTTAAATCAGTATGTTACATTATTTGTGGAAAATTATTTTTAACATAAATGCATGTAAATTAAATGTAGATAATTAGATTCTGATACAGTGGTTTTGTTACTTTGATATCACTTCATTGCTGGATTACCACACCTCAAAACAAGACCTGAGATTCAAGTTCATCTAAAGAGAGTTTGTGGCTGTGGTTAAGTGCTTAGTTGAGCTCCCCCTCCCCCACCCGGCATGTGCTCCTCAGCTGCCCTGACTGTGCCCTTTTTCAGACACACAGGCTGCAGAGCCTGCATTCAGTTTGAGCAATATCCCAGCACACCTTTGAACTTTACTCTACACTATTTATTTTTAATTGAGGTTATAATCTTTTTATATTCATTTTTAAATCAGTATGTTACATTATTTGTTCAAAAACATAAATGCATGCAGCTTAAATTTAAATCATATTTAAGAGGCTCTGATACAGTAGTTTTGAGATTTTAATATAATTTCATTGCTGGACTATCACACATCAGAAAACAAGACCTGAAATTTAAGTTCATTTGAAGAGAGTTTGATGTTCAGTTTGGTAGGTCTGTGTTCTCCCTTCCCCCACCCAAAGTGTCACCTTCAGCTGCTCTGTGCTGTGATCTCTCAAACAGAGACACAGGTAGCATGAGAAACAATACTTTCTTTACACTTTATTCAAAACTCTTTATTTTTAATTGAGCTTATGTATGTAGGCCTTACATGTGCCCTTGACAGCAAGAGTATTCCCTCATGGCAATGGCCTCTTACAGCAGCATAATGCACCCATTCACTCTTTTGATTTCAGATAAGACTTGACTTATCTGAATCATTTAAAATTATTCTAATAAAAATGATATGGTAACAGGAAGTGACTGGGGTAGATTTGATAGATTACTCTTGATTGTAGAGCATGACATTAATGTGACAAATAAATACTCCACAGGTTTTATGTAATATATCTTTTTATATATTGATAAAGGATCAAAAGGATGAGAGGAATGATTAAAAATAAACATGTGAACAAATACCACAAACAGGGGGTCCCTAAGATTTGCTTAAGCAACCTACTGACATTGGATACTGGCAATGGGTGGTCCTTTTTCAATCATTAGGGCCGCTCTCTGTTTTTTCTGCTCCCTGATTTCAACTGATCCTGTAGTTTCTGCAACTCTGTGTTTAATTTTGCTTTGGCAGCCTTGCTTTTCTTTTTCCAAGATCACATTGTCTAAAAGAAACATGTATCATGTAAATATATATATCACTTAACCATTTCAACAGCAGCAAAATAGACATGGCCAGCCATGAACTGTAACCAAATAAATACTTTAATTATTGATTTCACAGTAGCAACTTATTTGAGGGCAGTTACCCAGTAATTAATAGATGCATATGTAGTAAGTAGCAATACATAGTGCCTGCAGTGATACTTTATAGTCATAGAAAACTTCATACTGATAACTACAATACTGTTTCATTAGCAAAAATGCATAAATTGTAGATAAGCAGTGAGTACAATAAAGGTGTCACAAACAGCTCTAAGATCTATCTATCTTGGTGTTCACATGAAAGTAAATATTGGAGTCAGTGTCTCCGTAATGTATACTTTTTCTTTCAGGATCAGTTTGCATCTTTACACTGCTGGCCTTAATGCTCAATTACGATTTTTCTGTTTGAGCCATCACATTGTAGTTTAAATGTGACCCATATCACACTGAAGTGTGAACTGTCCACGGCTTGAAAGTGACCCACATGCGCTCAAAAATAACACGTCACACAAAGCACGCTGTCGTACAGAGGTAAACAAGCTTCGATTGGCTCCTACTTGCTAACACTCCTGTATTCATTACCCTCTCCCGGTTTCCTCCCAAGATCACATTTTCCCCAAATCATGACAAATGTTCACAACTTTCTGCATTTTTTTTATTACATTCATTACTGGTTCTGGTTCTGTACGACACATATAGCCCACAACTCTCCCCCTCTATCTCTGTCCACTGTGTCTACTCAGACAGGCAGCATGCAGGAGACTCAGAAGATAGCTCGGGACCAGGTGGATTTCAGTTGGAAGAAAGAGAATTTGTGAGCAGATAGAGGAGAAAATAACCACATGTTTAACAATAGCTTTTGTGGGGCTTCTTTTTTTTCACTGCAGCTCCGTCTACTGCATAAATGTTGCTCAAGAGTGCCATTAGAATCGTGTCCAGACTGAGGTCACATTTTAAAAAATCTGACCTGTATTGGATTTGGACCACATATGAAAGTGTCCCAAATCCGAACCGGAAAAGATCAGAGTCCACGTGACTAAAAAAAATCAGATTTCGGTAACTTTTGCCTGTAGTCTGAAGGCAGCCTTAGTTAAAAAGTACTTTCCTTAAGTCAAATGTTGATGTACTTCCACTTTTTTACTCCCCTATATTTAAAACCCTGTGTTTATAGTATTGTATTTATTGCTCTTTACCTGATCCATGTAGTGAAGTTACTGAGAAAAGAATAAATATTTTTCATTGAAATTTCATGTTTTCCATTTTATTAAGAAGATTGTTACAGCCAGAAACTGGAATGCAACAACTGATGTTTAGAGATTAATTCATTAAGGAATGAATGCACGCTGGTACAATATGATACAAAATGAGCACTTTTGATACATTAGTACACTATGGAATACTATCTTGAGTTGAATTTTGAGGACTTTTATGGTAAATATGGTATTTCTACTTATCTAAAGTAAAGGAACATTGTTCTTAATTTAGCGGAAACCACATTTCTTGTCATGAACAGAAGGTCATGTGTTCAAATCCTCTTCAGGGCATTTTTTTTAAATTCTCCTTCAGAGTAAAAAATAGTCATTAATGCTGGGGGTATCAAACTCAATCACAAAATGCCAAAATGAAAAACTGGGACTATGTCGAGGCCAAACAGGGCCGACATTTATTAGACAGAATAGTAAGTACAAAAGAAAAACTTTTTTAAGTTGGCTACATTCTTTTATGAGCATGTGCTACAGCCGTTTGGCACATTTTCTTGAATGCCAATTAATCAATGTTTGGGGTTTGGGCTGTGGAAACCCTCAAGATAGAGAGAAGGTGTGCATCAATGAGATGACTCCTTTGTGGGGTTTTCATCACAGAGAAAAGCTGCTCACACAGGTATATGCTTTCAAACATGCAGAGCTTTTGAGCAGCATGTAGCATGTCTCCTGCTGCTAAATATTCTATTTGAATTTATTTCTCATAGTGAATTTGAGGAGCAACATATGAGAAACAGGTCAACACTGAAACCAAAATTAGGCTGAAATGAGATTTGCAATTTTATCTCCTGAGCTGTAGAATAGCAACTATTGAGCATTAAAATCTTCCTCTGGGTAACAGCAAATAAACGGTAGCTTTTCTCAGGAATAGATGCTAGCTGTGATACTGTCAAACTCACAACAAACTTACGCGTAATATAAAGAAAGAAAACTTTAAAATTATTATCTCTTATTGTGATAATATGAGTAATGGGGCTGCGTTGGTTTGAGTGGTACACTCAGTCAAGGCTGAAAAAATAGAAAAATAGAAAAGAGGACTTATTTACCTTTGGTCTATCTGTGGTGGCAAACAGATTTATTTACATTTGTACCAAATATTTATTTAGAGTTGTGTTAAATGTGTTTCTCTGCAGGGTAAATACCAGTTTATCAGGCATTTCATGAAAAAAACCTTATGAACCTCATGGATGTTTTCTGATTAAAGACTACAGTTGGACCAGTTGAATAGACCCACAAAAGGTATATTATAGGTATAGATGAACCGGCAAGATGTCCTGCATACAAACAGCTCAATAACAGGGTTAGAAACACTAAGGAGCAGGTCAGAAGGCCAGAGACTATAGGTGATAGGCTAGAGCAGGAAAAACACTGATAACAACTGGTAGGCAGGTTAGTAAAACTTAGCAACTGGAATGAGCAGAGAAATTGGAGTCAGAATCAGATGAAAGTGATGTAATCATGATACATAAAATGATCAAACCTATACAATCCACCCAAAACATGCAAGAAAATACCTAGTTTCTGACAAGACACAATGTTTGCAAATATGTATGCTTTTAAAACTTAAAACTGAAGTTTCCTCAACTTGGTCAAAAAATTAACAAATTAATCCTAATCAAAGATCATTTAGTGGATTAATATTCAATTCATATTCCACATTCCAACCCACATGTTCACAAATCAAAACTCTAAGACTCAGACTAAATTATTTTTTTAAAACTGTCAAAATGAACAGTAAATGTAAAACTGCCCACATTATGTACAAATTCTCATAAATTAAAAATTAAATAAACTTTCATTCTTTAAATTTAGGTTTTATTCCACTGTTTATTTCTGTTCACTGCAGAGGTGAAAAGCTCTTTATCCCCTTAAAGAAATTATTTCTACTTTTCTTTTCCTTAAATAATTTAATAACAATCAATAAATTATTTAATGATATTGTAAATTATAAATGTATTAAATATCATTCATTGTGTGCATTTGTCATTAATATGTATGTACTTAAGTTAATAGGTTTTTATGGTTGAGATTTGGCTGATCATAGGCCTCTGTAAGTCACCCTGCAACTGCATCTGCCCCTCCCTCCTTTTTCCCTCCACAGTGTAGACATGTGACTGAAGTGACCAATCACAAAAATCCCCCTGGTAGGCAATGAGCCATCCAATCAGAAAAAATCCCTCTCCCTCAGACTCCTCCTTCCAGAATGTCTGATGCTGTACATGAGTGTGTCCTATAGGGGGAGCTCACGATCACATGGCAAAACACCAATTTCCGTAATTACTATTTCTGTGAGGACTTTTGCTGAAACTTACAGAGCATGATGTATATACCCTCAGGAGGCTATTTCAGAATTATTTTTGTGAGGACCACCCAAAATGTCCTCACAACCAAAAATGTCCTCACAACCAAAAATGTCCTCACAAAAAAGGTTGTTTCTCAATACTTGGTCCTCACAAGTATAGCAAAACCAACACACACACACACACACACACACACACACACACAGTATCACTGATCCGCCACATTAACGTTAGTTAACTAGTTTTAGATTCAATTCAGTAGACCAACAATGCTGTTACAGTTCCGTTAATGATAACATCGGACATTTTCTGCGTTTTAGTAACTTTAATCTGCTGCAGCTGCAGGGTCACCCGGAGCGGCAGCAGCTTTAGCTGCATGCTTACCAAAACACTGACAGAGTGTAGTTTGCGTTTGCTCGCGTTTCATGTCTTCTTCAGTGATTCACATTATTTATAAACTTCCGCAGAGTGACCGCCACACAGCTGTGTGGTTGTTTGGTAGCTGACGTCAGATCCCGGTCCCGGGCCACTGAAGCAGCAAACGTCAGTTCAGAGCTTCGAATAAAGTCTATGGTCACAGCTCTGTGTGGAAGTAGGTTGACAGTAAATTAATCTAAAACGTGACCGAAGGAAAGACAATAATGATTGGTAATCAAAGTTGTTTCAGAGTGTACAGCCTATACATTGGGCTAATAGTCCCTCTGTGAAGGGATGGCCATCGGATGCCTGCAGCTGTTTCTCTTGTTGCTTTCTATGATGCAGTGGTTAGATGTGGACGGCCTGTTCTGCTCCACACCGGCGTTTGTGTGTGTCTGTGTGCGTTACTGCGGTATATAAATTGACTCGATAGAAATGCCCTGAAGGTATGAAACAGGTGTGAAAAAGACACAGTTTAACTACAGAAATGAGTTAGCTTGTTGTCGAGCTTGCTCCGACCCTAAAGCTGCTGTTAGCGGCTCGCTGTACAGTGAGGTGAGATCCACAGACCCACTTTGCTATATGGCACCAAATTACTTCATTGATGAAAAATGAATACCGTGCTGTTGAGCCACAACATATTACCACGGGGAAATTACTTCACTGCGACAGCCCTACTTCTCATAATTATTTACAAATCTTCCTACTTCAATTAAATTCCCTCATGCAATTGTTTCAATTATATTCAATTTTATTTATATATTTATTTATATAGCGCCAAATCACAACAACAGTTATCTCACAGCGCTTTTCATAAAGAGCAGGTCTAGACCGTACTCTGTGATGATATTCACAGAAACCCAACAATTTCTCAATTCCAGAAACTCAGGTAAACTCCCACTGCAGCTTTACAGTAACAGTTTTATCAGCTGCAGGTTGAACTAATCCACGCTCGTTACATGATCACGGTACATTTACTGCATTTAGCCGAAGTGCTACATCGTTAGCTCGCCTGCTGCTTTCAGTAACTATATTTACTAACTGTGAATCTGTCAGGAGGCTCAGCAGTGTCAGCACAGCTACATGTACTGGATGATAATGAAACGGGTAGAGAGCTGGACTGAATATTATAAGACTGTGTCACACTAACAGTCAGACCGCAGTAAGTAACTTTACTGTAACTAGTGTTAGTGGATGGCTCTTCTTCCTCTGGATTGTATATTATGTGGGTCATGTTAGTTACAGCGACTGAGAGGTGGAGAAGCTGTGAACCATCAGTAAAAGGCAATAAACCTAAACTGAACATTAGTAAGCAAACAGCGGCAGGTCCGAGCTACTGTAGCGTTAGCTGGCTGCTCCTGGCTGCGTTACTATGAGTCTGAGTCTTCTGTTGCTAAAAACATCTGCCAAATCTCGGGGAGGGAAAGGGAGACACCACGAGACAACACGAGGCGCCCAGGGCGCATTAACAGGGCCCAGAAATGCCTAAAGAAAACAATTTAAAAAGGCGAAAAACACATTCTGTCTGATCTGTGGAGGGGGTCGTGAAATATTTTGAACTTCAGAAAGGGTTCGGACTGCCAGAAAGGTTAAGAACCCCTGCTATAGGCAATATAACTTCGTACCGTATGACATTAGCAACGGCTCGATGTTAGCTCGACTTTCTCCAGCTTTACTAATGCTCACTTTGTTCTGACTCGACATCATCTGAACCTGTTTGGTCTGATGGGCTTCAGCACATAAACCTTTATTGTTGTTCAGGATCCTTACGTGGACCCTGTGTTTGGCTGTGCGTTGTTTTATGGTGTTAGCGGACTGCATGTCGTTAGCTGCCGTGTTGTCGCTGTAGCATGAGAGAAGCTCGGGAGCGCACAGAGCTGAATCCGACCAGGAGACCTCACATTAAAAGCAGAATAGTGTCTGATGGAAGCAACACAGAAAACAGGCGTGTGCTTCATTCACAAGAGAGATTTGAGCCTGTTAACAATAAGGCAATCAAAATTTGATTAATTTCATTTTAAAACATAGATATAGTCCCTCTAAATGTTCAATTTCAATACCACATACCAGAACAAGGTCAAGGGTGGGATTAAAACAGTGAGAGCACGAGAAGCCAACTGGATCTAACAGAGAGATAAACGCAGTACTAAAGCTGTCGTTCTCAACATCCACATGAATATTAAAATCCCCTACAATAATAACTTTGTCTGTTTTAAGGACTAATGTTGACAAAAACTCTGCAAATTCAGATAAGAATTCAGAGTACGGCCCAGGTGCTCGGTACACTATAACAAATAGAATTGGTTGCAGTGATTTTCAGCTTGGGTGTGAAAGACTCAGAACAAGGCTTTCAAATGAGTTATAATTTAGTTTAGGTTTAGAGCTGATTACTAGGCTAGAGTCAAAGATAGCTGCAACTCCACCTCCTCGGCCTGTGCTTCCAGGAATGTGAGTAGTTATATGACTGGGAGGGGTGGATTCAGTCAGCATCGTCCTCGTTTAAACTAATTTGCAGCTTTGAGATTTCACAGCACGGTAACAAGAACGGAACCCAAATGCAGATGACGAGGCAGACTGATTTAGTTCTGGGGTTGCTTGATGAAATAGAGCTCCTAAAGCTTACAGAGTCATGAGGCAGGCCAGGATCAAAACCAGGAAGGGAGTCCAAACAGGCAACAAATCAAAAGGGGCAGACCAAAGAAGGAAATCCAAGATACAAAAGATCAGGCAGAGAATCAAGACAGACAGGTTCTGGGTCGGGTTCAGGTTCTGGGATGGAAGCAAACTGGCTGAGGAACCTTGGATCTGGGCCTGTAGATCCTGAACATACACATGAGCAGCTGATGAGGGAATGAGGTGCAGGTGGACAGATGGGGGGGGCACGGTCTGGGATGGAGGTAGAAAAGTCAGAGAGCATTGGACTGCTGGAGAACAGCAACTAAGGGCTCAGGGGAAGTGGGTAGGAAAGAAAGAAATACAGAAAGACACTATCTCCATCTTTTCTTCTTTATTCAGATTGGAGGACTGCAGTTTGCCAGAGATCAGCTGTGCTTCTCTGGCCTCAGCTCTGAAGTCCAACCCCTCCCATCTGAGAAAGCTGGACCTGAGCTGGAACAACCTGCAGGATCCAGATGTGCTGCTGCTGTCAGATTTTCTGGAGAGTCCACACTGCAGACTGGAGACTCTGAGGTCAGACACCATTTTTTCCTTCTGTGCTGAGATTAATATGATGTGAAAGTTGTGGTGACACTAAAGTGCAGACATAAGGCAAGGCAAGGCAAGGCAAGTTTATTTGTATAGCACATTTCAGCAACAAGGCAATTCAAAGTGCTTTACATAAAACATAAAAGCAACAGGGAAAAACAATAAAAACATTTAAAAGCAACATAAAATATAAAAGCTAAAAACAAAGAAAAAGAAAACAGGACAGTAAAAGATACAGTGCAGAGTAAGTTATCAATAAAAAGAAATATTTAATTAAAAGCAATGGTAAAAAGAAAGGTCTTCAGTCTTGATTTAAAAGAACTGACTGTTTCAGCTGACCTGCAAGTTTCTGGGAGTTTGTTCCAAATATACGGAGCATAATAACTGAACGCTGCTTCTCCTTGTTTAGTTTTGACTCTGGGGACAGAAAGCAGACCTGCCCCAGACGACCTGAGAGGTCTGGATGGTTCATAACGAAGCAGAAGATCAGAAATGTATTTTGGCCCTAAACCATTTAGTGCTTTGTAAACTAACAGCAGGATTTTGAAATCAATTCTTTGACATACAGGAAGCCAATGTAAAGACCTCAGAACTGGAGTTATGTGATCCACCTTTTTTGGTCTTAGTGAGGACTCGAGCAGCAGCGTTCTGGATCAGCTGCAGCTGTCTGATGGATTTCTTAGGGAGCCCTGTAAGGACACTGTTACAGTAGTCAAGTCGACTGAAGATAAATGCATGGATAAGCTTTTCCAGGTCCTGCTGAGACATAAGGCCTCTTATCCTTGAGATATTCTTCAGGTGATAGTAGGCTGACTTTGTAATTGTCTTAATATGGCTCCTCAAATTCAGGTCTGAGTCCATGACTACACCAAGATTTCTAGCTTGATCTGCGGTTCTTAACATTACAGATTGAAGTCGAGCACTGACTTTCAATCATTCCTCCTTGGCTCCAAAAACAATAACTTCAGTCTTATCTTTGTTTAACTGGAGAAAATTCTGGCACATCCAGTCGTTGACCTGCTCAATACAGTTACTCAGCGCCTGTATGGGATCATAGTCTCCTGATATTATACTGATCCACACTGAGGATCTTAATGCTAAAGGCTCTTTTCTTCTTCAGTGGTTTAGTCCATTGACTGTGGCAGAGCAATGTTGAGCTCCACATTTAAAAGCTTAATATAAGCAGAAACATCTCCACTGGATAATTCACTCTGAACCTCTTTGTTACGTCCCGGCTCGATGGGTAAAGAAAGCAACATAAACTGGATGTTTTTGGTGAAAAGGTGTTTAACTGGAAAGTGAGAGTTTAACACAAATGTAGAACCACAGTAAAGGGCCTTCTGGGTTCTGCTTAGACCATAAAAACAAGAGAACAAAAAGAGGTCTCCACTAAGAGAGACAGTTACCAAGCTCCACAAAATAAAGTGAAACAGAAGAAGATCTCTCTTCAGCTCCAAATGGTTTTAAAAGCCAAAACACAAAGAGAGCAGCAGCCATAACCCTAGAGAGGCTAACAGGGGAATACTATGACAACACAAAGGGGTCAGTAGTGAAACTAAACCTTGGTCCAAATACAATAAAGCAAAATGCCATGGTGCTGGGGACCAGGGAACAGCAAGCAGTCAAGCCCCGAGAACAATCAGTCCTTATATTATTATCTGTTTTAAATGATATCCAACATGCTAAATTATGAATTATTGTGGTGTCTCTGGTCTCTGCTCTTCCACCATGTAGCTATATGAGGCGAGAGCAGAGCAGGTTTAGCATGTGTAATATGTCTTTGAGTTCACCAGAGGGGGCGGGCTGTGGATCGATCTCACCGCTGCAGCATAGTTCAGTCCAATAGGCTGCTGCTCCTGTGGTCTTGGTTCTGCCGTTGGGATGAGGGGGTATAGGGCCTCCAGGCTGGGGGGCTCTCTGGCTGGGTACCCGTGGCCAGTGTTGTGTTGGCTGTGGGTTGTGATGTTGGTGATGCAGTGGGTTTGGTGGCCTGGTCATCCTCTCTGATGGCCGAGGATATGTGTATAGTGGAGGTCTGGGTGGTCTGGATGGTCTTGAAGATCTAGGAGGTCCTGGAGGTCTGCGTGGGGTCTGCCTTGTGTGGTTACCCCTTGGAGTGGTAGTAGGGTTCCTTTCAAGAGCAGCCTCCTTCAGGGTCCTAGCAAGGGTGGGGACTGCATTTCTGTGTAGGTGTACGTTATCATACAGGCAGTCCAGGTCCAGGGTCGGGTGGTGGGCCAAGAACACGTTGGGTTTGAGGGCACAGTCCCTGGAGAGGCTGATATTCACTCTGTGAATGGTGTGGGGGTGGAAGTCTCTCCTGTGCAGCAGAGTGGATATGACGATCTTGCTGGAAGGGAAATTGGTGGAGGCTTGCTCAATGACTCTCCTCAGAGAGTCTGCCAGTCTGTCCTGCTGGGACCTTAAGTCGTTGGTGCCTGTATGGATGATGATGTGGCTAGGTGAGCCTAGCTCAGGCACTGTTAACAGCTCCAGGGCTCTCCTGGTGTTGGGGCACCAGATCTTCTCCGTTCTGTGCCTTGGGAATAAGGTCTTTTCATCCAGGAACTTTCCATTAGAGTCCATGAGGAGGATAATGTCTGCCCTTCTGCCTGTGTGCGTTTGTTCAGACTCAGCTGTCTGATCTTGACGTGGAGCTGACCTTGGGCAGGTGCAGGGGTGTGACTGGCGTCTTGGTTTGGCATATTTGTATTGAGGCAGCTGGTTGGTTCTGGGGGGGGATTAGAGTCTGCCTCAGGCTGCATGAGAGGGGGGGAGTCCTCAAGGAAAGGGCTGTGTTGTCCTTCAGCAGGTGTAGTGGGAGTTTGGCTGGATGTGGTCTGGGTCTGAGAGGTGGGCACAGGGGGTTGTGTGGAGTACAGTCTGGCTTGCAGACTGAGCCTGTCCCTGTTCTGTAGCTCTTCTCTCAGAGTAGCCAACTCAGTTCTGCAGTTGTCTCTGTCCTTCCTAAGTTCCTTCACCTCCTCACTGAGGTGATCCAGCTGGTGGGGTGATAAATCAATTTTGCGAAAATTAAGGCCATTAAAAAGTATTAAAAAGTCTTAATCGCCATTTAACAAGGTATTAAATTTTGAAGATATTTTTTTCAGTGTGAAAATCCTGTTTGCCCCAAAGTTAGTTTGCTAAAAGTGTCGTTGAACGTTTTTATTTATAGCGCACAGCCAAAAACACTCGACAGGCAGAACAGCGACTGATTCGTCTCTGTAACGTCCGGTGTTGTGCCGAGTTTTGTCTTCCTGCCGAGAATTGCATGCACGGTCGCTCTGCGGCCACTTGAACAGCCCCGTTCCTGAAAAACAAGAGCGAGACGCGCCGCCAGCAGCTGAATCTGTAAGACAGAAGGAAACAGGGAGAATTCAAGCAGCGCGTGGGTTTGGCTAACGTTAGCTGGGTATTTAGCTAATTCGCTGCCTTTTATTGAAACATGTTTAACTTTTCGTAGCGACGCTCTCGTCAGCGTCACTGTGAGCAGACCAATCACAGCCTGGATGGAGCGGGATTTAAAAAAAAGTTTGATATGCTACAACAAACTTTATAAATGTTGAACTCAGCGTCTTTCTGCACAAAGTTAATGAATAAAAAACAACCCAAACTGAAACAGCTGGAATTTGAATTAATATTAAACTAGTGGTAAGTTATATTCTATTATATGAAATTATATTGAATGAACATAACATAATGAATATATTATTGTCAAACTTACAGTTTACTATTAAATTAACATTATACTTTTTATTTAATGTTATATTATTATACTAATCCAGTCATTTAGACTAGTTCCTGCTCCAGGTTGTGTCTGTGCTACACCGCCTTCACTACTTACTTTATTCTCTTCATCTTTGTTCCCTCCTGGTCTGTTTGAATTTTGTTGTATTAATCAAGTGGTCGATTAAAGTTGTCACACAAATCATTGCAGGCCAGCTCACATTGTCTAGTTTAAACCAACTGAACACTGTGAATTTACACCGTCACATGATTTGCTGTAATGTTGCTACATAAACGTCATAGCTTTTGTAAGACAGCTGCTTTTTGCAGAAAAATCTAACCAGTCCTTCAAACAGAAAACCGTTGGCTCATACAGGCTGTTATAGGCAACTGAGAAAGTTGGTGAATGCTTCAGTTTTTAGGTGGCGTTACAACCTGATGATCAATATGTTATAAATATATTTAAATTCCTTTTAAAAACTCAAATGTCCGTTTTTAAAAAGTGTGTGGCTGATTTAATCAGTTAGCTCAAAGTGGCGCTGCAGTCTTAAAATATGTTGAAAAAGTCTTGAAAAGGTCTTAAAAAGGTTTTGAACTTTACTTCAAGATTCCTGGATAAACCCTGTGCTGAAACTCTCTCAGCTGTGAGTTGACACTGTCCTGTTCTTTCTTGGCCTGGGAGTCACTGGCAGCAGGAGAAGTGGGCTGCTGTTGGTCCAGCTGCTCTCTGATCTGTACCAGTTCTATTTCCATCTGGGAGAAGTGTTCCCTCAAGATGTCCAGGGCCTCAGGGTGCTGCAGCAGGAGAGGATCAGCATCTGCAGGCTGTCTGTCTGTAGCAAGGACAGAACAGGACGGACTTTTCTGATGGAACACTGATCTGGATCCTGCCATCAGGCTTCTCCTGGTTTTAAGAACTGTTCTGGTTTTCTACTTGAGCCTGTGGACCCTGTAGGTGCTTCTTTGGGGGACGCCTCAGGAAAGACTCTCTATAAACCGATGGTGCAAACTGTGAATCAGAGAACACTGAGTGGACGTAGTGACGCCCCGTGGAGGGTTTTTCTGGACTTAGATCCTGACTCTAAAGCAGCCTGGAGGTCTTTGTACAAAGAAAGATGCAGACCTGCAGTGGAGAATCCTTCATGGCGTTGTAGCGCTGAACTCGTTCATCTCTGTTTTTAACGCTGCTGTAGAAGACAAATGTCCCTTCTGCAGTGAGAGACAGAGACGCTGTTTCACTGCTTCTCAGAGTGCATTCGTCTGACAGATTTGTTGGAAAACATTTTCAGTAGATGTGGAGAAGTTTTTAGGAAGCAGATTTTTATTTGTGGTTTTGGATACACTCGCTGGAAGAAACAAGATGTCAGCTATTGAACTCTGTTTTAGGACAGGCAAAGATGGCGGTGTATATGACCCGAGACGGAAGGTGGAGGAAGGGTTAGATGTTGATGTGGTTCTTGTTTTTGAGAAAATGGTTCAGTCCAGACTGCTGTTAGATTTCAGTTTTTACAGAGCTGCACATGACCTGGATACTTTAGAGCTGGTTTGGGGTTGTGGGGGGCAGAGGGGCAGTTAATTTCTGAGATGTGCTGATCTAAACTTTTGATACACATGTAAACGCAAAGGTCTTTATTAATGTGATATAGTTTGTTTTTTTGTACAGTGCATATAGTAAAGAAATGCTGGTGTTAAAAATCAAATGTCTCTCCCTCTCTCTCTCTCTCTCTCTCGCCCTTGCTGCTGTCAGTCATTTAAACGTTTCCATGCTCGCAGTGATGTCACAGTTAATATCGTCGGACATTTATGCAGCAAAACAAATAAATGTAGTTAAAAACTTGACAGGTCAGACAGAGGAAACTCTGCAGAGGAAACTTTCAACTTTTAGTGTCTGAAATGTTTGGACTCTCTGATGGAGCTCAGGACTGATCAGGAGGACGGCTGCTTTACTCCAAACAGTGTCAGCAAGCTAACACGCTATTTAAGAACAGTCCGTGTTGATGCAGTCTGCAAGTAGAAGGATCCGTCAGAACCAATCATCAGCCGGCAATCTGACAGCTGACTTAACGTTTCATCCACAGACTTAGAAATAATAAAACAAACAGACGTAACGCTCTTCCTGATTATCAGCTTCTATTCCACATCATGTTTTTAAAGAAATGATAATAAAATACATAAATACAATGAATAAATAAATAATCTCTATTTAAACTATCAGACAATAACAAATATTTCCATTTTCTAAACTTCTACATTCTAAACCTTCTTCAGCTCTGAACAGATTATTAAACACTGAATGATTTCAAGCAGGAACATTGTCTTCTAACGTTACATCATTTATTCTTTATTCAGATTGGAGAGCTGCAGTTTGTCAGAGATCAGCTGTGCTTCTCTGGCCTCAGCTCTGAAGTCCAACCCCTCCCATCTGAGAGAGCTGGACCTGAGCTGGAACAACCTGCAGGATTCAGGAGTGAAGCTGTCAGGTTTTCTGGAGGATCCACACTGCAGACTGGAGACTCTGAGGTCAGACACCATTTTTTCCTTCTGTGCTGAGATTAATATGATGTGAAAGTTGTGGTGACACTAAAGTGCAGACATAAGGCTGATATTATACTGATCCACACTGAGGATCTTAATGCTAAAGGCTCTTTTCTTCTTCAGTGGTTTAGTCCATTGACTGTGGCAGAGCAATGATGAGCTCCACATTTAAAAGCTTAATATAAGCAGAAACATCTCCACTGGATAATTCACTCTGAACCTCTTTGTTACGTCCCGGCTCGATGGGTAAAGAAAGCAACATAAACTGGATGTTTTTGGTGAAAAGGTGTTTAATTGGAAAGTGAGAGTTTAACACAAATGTAGAACCACAGTAAAGGGCCTTCTGGGTTCTGCTTAGACCATAAAAACAAGAGAAGAAAAAGAGGTCTCCACTAAGAGAGACAGTTACCAAGCTCCACAAAATAAAGTGAAACAGGAGAAGATCTCTCTTCAGCTCCAAATGGTTTTAAAAGCCAAAACACAAAGAGAGCAGCAGCCATAACCCTAGAGAGGCTAACAGGGGAATACTAAGACAACACAAAGGGGTCAGTAGTGAAACTAAACCTTGGCCCAGTCCCACAGCTAGAATTAATAAAGAACAAACACTCCAGGGCCCCGTTTCAGAAAGTGGGATTAGTGAAAATTCTGAGTATTTTAAGCCTGAGATGAGGGAAACTCAGGGTTGTTTTGTTTTGAGAGCAAGATCAGATAATCCCTAGATCAGTAACTCCAGCAACTATCCTGTGAACCTCTCCTCCTCCTGAGGACGTGAGGTTCACAGGATCAGTTTGAAAACCATCAGTTTCTCTCTGACTCCTCCTGCAGAGCCTGAGGCGGCTGTCTGACTCACCGTTTCATTTCCTCATTCAGTCTTTTGATAACAAAGCACATATCTGAACGCATTTACATCTTTAGAAACTTTAAAATCCCGGTTAGATAGGCTGTTAGTTTTTTATCCAAACATGATCTTGAACATGAGGCTTTATGATCAATCTGTCATCGATGTGAGGACAGATCTCCGCACATCATGGATTTATCCTCAGCACAGAATAAATTCTGTGTCCGTCTTTAACGCTGCGACTCTGTGGACAGTTGCACTGAAAACACTTACTGTGGGCTACATTACTGCAGTAATCACTGTTTAATATGTAACCTATAAAACTGATCAGTGAACAGTTATCTTTCATATTGTAGTCACATTGATTGGAACATTCCTATCGTCGTTATCAGCTGGAGATAATGTGAGTGTTTCTGAGTGAGGATGACTGTGGTGCAGCTCAAACAAACAGGCCTCAATAAGGTTTAAAGGGAGTTTTTCATCATTACCTGCTGACAGTCTGAATGTGTTTTGACAGCATTAATAAAATATGAAATGAGCAAGATTTTATTAATGTAACATAGACGTCTGAAACTTTAACCTAGAGACACATTTTCCACTGCAAAAAATAATGACTAAGCTGAGCTGCTGGGTGTGACTGTGACTTTACAATCACAGGTTCATGAGTAAACTTATATTGTTAACACAGTGATCCTTCCTCCACTCCTGCGTTTTAGAGCCAATCAGGGTCCGCGTTGGCAGCGTTCATATTTCTAGCTCCACCCGGTTTAAAATGGAGGCTCTGCCTTTATTTACCCGTTGCCATGGTGAATTTTAGTATCGGAGGTCCACTGATGAGGCTTTTTTTCATCCCCACGCTTCCATCAGGCTCAACATACTCAGAGGTGACTCAACTTATTCTGATCAGCTGGAACCGGAAACTCAGTTTCCCACCTCAGGCTCAGTCAGCTCAGAGCTCAGGGAGAAGCTCAGAGTTTGTTAAGCCTGCTTTCTGAAACAGGGCCCAGATCAGGGGTCGGCTAATAAGTCTGGCATCGGACCACATTTCTTTCAAGCTGTTAGATGGCGGGCCAGAAATGAATGTCCTTCAGAACTTTTCAAACGGCAGTCTGGAGAACCGGGACAAATCCCCGGAGGTTGGCAGAAGGTTAAGTGACCCGGGCTGACCCCCCTTCTCCCCAGGCCTGTTGGTCTATTCCAGTGTTTCTCAACCTTTTTTGGGCCAGCGCCCCCCTATCCATTATCCAGGTCCCTTACCGCCCCCCATCACAACATATGTTGGCTATCTGCCCTGAATATTGTAGATTTTTTTGTTGTTGTTACTGTTGTCATTAAAAACATGGAAAAAACACATAACTGAATGACAAACAACATATTAATTAGTTTCCCAGGTAACAAAAAGCCATGTGAAAAGTAATTATATTTAACTAATAAGTGAATGTTCCTCCCAGAAACTGTGTTTGAAGCCTGATGCTGTTTTTTTGGATGGACTCTTAATAAGTGGGGGGGTATAGGGGTCCTCCCCCCAGAACATTTTGAGCATCAAACACTTAATTTCCTGCATTCTGGTGAAAATTTCTGCTCCAATTTATGGTGGAAATGTCTTATTTATATATTATTTATTATATTATTCATCTGGCAAAATATATAATTCTAACAGAATATAATGTAGTGAGGCTCTCAGGCTTTCTTTAGTGCTTTTAAATATTTTCTCCTGTAGATCAACTTATTTAATATCTCTGCTGAGTCAACACACATGTTTAAGTCTTCCCTCCTGTTTTGTGTCTTTTGTGGGGAAGTAACCTGTTTAAATGTGTTTGTGGCTCCTTTTCATCTCAGAGATAAATGAATCATTTTTATGAAGTTACTGACTGGACTTTATTAGCTCATCTGTTAATAACTGTTAATCATATCATAACTCAGTGTTTCCCACAGAATGACAGTGTAACTGTGGCACAGCTGTACAGCATGCTAGCCTCAAAAACCCAGCTCTAACATTAACTTAGCTCTCCTTATTAGCCTGGCTCCTTACAGGCTTGCTAATCATTTTTTTAAACTGGGTCTCCGACACTGACAGTGTTGTGTTGGACAGATTTGTGCAGCTGTGTTCATGAGGGAGAGAGAGAGAGGGACGAGCGAGAGGATGTGCTGAGCGAATACCTGCTGCCTGCAGCTCTGCAATCAGCTACGATTTTAAACAGGCCTAATAAAGAAATCTAAAATCAGTCTGTGGCGGTCAGCGCTGATATTGTGGCGGGCCGCTACAAATAAATGAAGGTATGAGAGACACTGTAACTTATCTGCTCATGTTCAAGACTTTCTGCACATTCAGAATCTCTCCCACATAGGCCCTATCTGTGTCCTCTGACATGTGAAGAAAAAAAGTTGTCATTAGCCTATTTAAAGAGAATTCATAGTATTTTACTACATGCCCTGTACTGCATTATGTTACTGATTGGCTTCCCTCGACCGTCTGACAGACAGAACTGGATGAGACGGGGAGCTCATGCTGGGAAAACCAAACTAACCGACAACACCTGTGATCAGGCAGAAATCTCACCTGTTAACTTCAGCACCTCTGATAAAGTGCCGCTAACAGTCCCCAACAGAACAAGTCAGGGCTTCAGTTTGTAACGTTACATTTTTAAAGCCTACTGAAACTCCTGTATATGTCCGCTTTGGCACAAACTGTCTGCGACTCCCAGCGCGAGGTGGGTCCACGTCACTCGCTGGTGTCGCAGCCACGTTGGTTTCAGGGTGAGTCCGACAGCAGAATATCCCTCTTCTAAATGTGAAACCACTGCGATAAGAAGACGTTCACGGTGTATTCCTCAGAGAAATAAACACTTTTCCACGGTAACACCAAGAAAGAGAGCGTTTATTTTCCAGAGTTTATACCGTAAACTGGATGGAGTCAGTCTGTAGCTGCTGTGCACGCGTACGGCAACCAAAACCCCGGCAGCACAGCGCTCTGTAGAGGAGGCCAGTTCAGCGGTTGGAGAGGTGGTGGGCTGCGGTAGCCTGAAGTCTGCCTCCTGCTTTTCTTTCTTTTCCACTTGAAAGGTGCAGTATGGAATAGTTCTGGCTCACTAGCAGCAGCACAAATCAAACTGCTGCTTTGAATGTTTAAATGATAAAGTGATAACGTGTGATATGAAGTGAAATTAAATATGTGAGAGCCATTATTATCTATTCCTCTCACATTCACTTTTATTTTGATATTAAACCACTACAGACATGATCAAACTTTTATTGTGTATTAACGGACATAATCAGGTTTCTGATTGGCTGCTTCATTGACATCTGCACAGTAACTGGAGTGGATTATTTTTAAGAGAGCTATTTTGAACCATTTGGTGAGTTTGGCACTTTGGAGTTCACTGACAGAGCCAGACAAAAGTTTGCGGAGGGTCACGTTCATTTTTATACATCCCATGTGTGCGTGAAAACCAGCGTCCGTAACCTTTATGTGCGTAGGCAGCGTTTATACATGAGGCCCCTGGTCTGGAGACCTTTATCCTGCTGCATCCTGCAGCGGTTTGGTGGTCTACGGATGGATCTATCTGTTTCTGACAGACTGTAAAAAGTTGAGCACATCATCTCTACCAGCTTTTTCCAGGAGTGTTTTCTCAGTGTGGACTTTGCTGAGGAAGCAGAGGCAGCAGCAGGCTGACTCTCTGTACTGGCTCCTACAAGAGCCTGTGCTGTTTGGAGGACTGTTGGATTGTCCTAGCTGGGGGGGACCTACGCTATCCAGACGGCTTCACACTGCAGGGGTTTCTACTCTGGGAAGGAAGGTGGTGGAGCTAGCTGGGCCTCGGTTGGACGACCCTGTTGGACTAGCTGATGGGCTTGGATTAAGGTCTACACGAGTCCCAAGTCAGCTACTGAAACACTGGAAACAGAAGCTGACAGAGCGTGAGTGCTCTCTTTTAACGGACTTTTCTGATGGAACACACTTGAGCCTGTGGACCCTGTAGGTGCTTCTTTTACGGGACGCCTCAGGAAAGACTCTCTATAAACTGATGGTGCAAACTGTGAATCAGAGAACACTGAGTGGACGTAGTGACGCCCCGTGGAGGGTTTTTCTGGACTTAGCTCAGCTCAGGACTGATCAGGAGGACGGCTGCTTTACTCCAAACAGTGTCAGCAAGCTAACACGCTATTTAAGAACAGTCCGTGTTGATGCAGTCTGCAAGTAGAAGGATCCGTCAGAACCAATCATCAGCCGGCAATCTGACAGCTGACTTAACGTTTCATCCACAGACTTAGAAATAATAAAACAAACAGACGTAACGCTCTTCCTGATTATCAGCTTCTATTCCACATCATGTTTTTAACCCTTGTGCCCTCCTCAAAATTTGTACCCTCCGGACACCTTCGTGCCAAAAGTGTACGTACACAAATAAACTGCTATAAAGTGACTATACATCAATATTTTTTTCTGCTTTTTTTCCATAAATCACTTAAACAACTTCTCCCCTGCTCAAAACTACCAAACATTTAAACATTTTCAGGATTTTAACCCTTTAAATGCCAGTTTATTTATTTGAATGATTTCATTATTTATTGCAAAAAAAACCACAAAAAATTAATTATTTCCATAAAATAAACAGCAGGGGTGGGGCTTTGGTGACAATTAGAGTTTTGGATATGTCAAAGATTTGCAACAAAATTAATTTGATTGCATTAGTTTTTTTTATATAGTGTCAGATTTAAAATTTTGCACCCTCTGGACAGCTTCGTGGCGAAAACTGTACATGCACAAAAACTGCTATTAAATCACTATACATCAATATTTTTTTTCTGCTTTTTTTTCCATAAATCACTTAAACGACTTCTCTCCTGCTCAAAAATACCAAACATTTAATAATTTGCATGATTTTAACCCTTTCAATGCCAGTTGAATTACTTGAGTATTTGCAAAATACTCCCACTGGACAAATAGACTTCCATTCAAACCAACCTTTATGATCTCACTGCCATCACATTATAAAATCATGCATTCTGTAATAAAAGCATTTCATTTAGAAGAAAAGTAGTTATATTTGACATTTTTGATGTATTCTACCAGATTCAACCTTTTCCCATTGTAGGCAAATGGTTGAAGTTATTGTATTTTCTGCGAGACATATGATGGAGTTATGTGACCACCAGGGGGCCCTATTTTTTGTGTTTGTGTGAGTGTGTGTATGTACGTGCACGTGAGTATACACGCACACGCGTATGTGCATGCACATGTGCATGTGTCGTGGCGTGCACTGCGATGGCGGCGTAAATACACAAACTACGACGGGGAGCCTGACATGAAATACTCACTGGAGTCCTCTCTGCGTGTCTCTGAACCGTCTTCTGAAAGAGATCCTGTTCACCCTAATCAGCACAGCAAGTCAGACTGAGCCTTCAATATCAGACTTCCACTCAAGGTCCACTCAAGGTAGCCGTGAGGACGACCAGTGGAAACATCTTCTCTGCACCATGTCTCCTGTAAAACTATGATGTCAGAGTCTTTTAGCTCTCTGTTAAAATCTGGATTTCTGCTCTTTAAACCAAAAGCTGATGATCTCAGACTTTGAATGTTCCAACATGTTATTGTAAACGATTTCATCTCCAAGTGTAATCTGTTCAAAAATTAGACAAACACCTTAAAAAACAAAAAAAAATAAACTAGATATTAAAAATAATACTAGTAACAAATGAAAAGGAAAAAAAATGTTTAAAAAGTGTAAAAAGATGAAAATAGTGTTGTAGGTAAATGAATAAAATATTAAACTTTAAGTGACATTTTAGCAGTGTTGGGCAAGCTACTTGGAAAATGTAGTGAGCTAAGCTACTAGCTACTCTACATTAAATGAAGCTTCACTACACAGAAGCTAACCCCCAGTGAAACTCACACACACAACATAGGCCTAGTTTATATTGAAACAACTTCATTCCACAGTAGCAACAGAAGAAAAACTAAAAACCTGCTCCAATGTGTGCGAGAGCTAAATCAGACACAGAAACTCTCCTACTTACTGCCATACCATTATTTGTATAAAGCAACTTAATTATCATATTATTGATTAATTAAATTAATTGATTATTAAGTCTATATTTTTTATAGTTTATATGTGACTTTGTGCTCTGGCAACATTGCAACCTGAACATTCATGGCAGAGAAAGAGCGAGACAGAGAGAGAGAGAGAGAGAGAGAGACACTCCGTCGCTCGTGTCTTTATTCCTCTGCAGCAAAGTCGCAAACATCAGCCCAAGGATCGGTACGTGATGTCACCATCACAGGGAAGCGCTTCTGCCGGCTGCACATACAGGTCCGTGTGTGGCGGTGGTGTCACTTACTGATCCATCAGAAATGCTTGGGAAAATGTAGCGTGTGTGGAAGCTACCGCGCTACTCGGCAAATAAAAGAGCTTCGTTACTGAAAAGCTATTTGATTCAGAAAACAGCGTTGCTGCCACCAAGCTACTGAGAAATGTAGTTAAACTAGTAACGGCGCTACTTGTAGCGACGCTACTGCCCAACGCTGCATTTTAGAGTGTATCTGTGAACTTCTGTTAAGAATTGTCCTTATATTATTATCTGTTTAAAATGATATCCAACATGCTAAACTATGGATTATTGTGGTGTCTCTGGTCTCTGCTCTTCCACCGTGTAGCTATATGAGGCGAGAGCAGAGCAGGTTTAGCATGTGTAATATGTCTTTGAGTTCACCAGAGGGGGCCGGGGCTGTGGATCGTCTCACCGCTGCAGCATAGTTCAGTCCAATAGGCTGTTGCTCCTGTAGTCTTGGTTCTGCCGTTGGGATGAGGGGGGGTATAGGGCCTCCAGGCTGGGGGGCTCTCTGGCTGGGTACCCGTGGCCAGTGTTGTGTTGGCTGTGGGTTGTGATGTTGGTGATGCAGTGGGCTTGGTGGCCTGGTCATCCTCTCTGATGGCCGAGAATATGTGTATAGTGGAGGTCTGGGTGGTCTGGATGGTCTTGAAGATCTAGGAGGTCCTGGAGGTCTTGCGTGGGGTCTGTCTTGTGTGGTTATCCCTTGGAGTGGTAGTAGGGTTCCTTTCAAGAGCAGCCTCCTTCAGGGTCCTAGCAAGGGTGGGCACTGCATTTCTGTGTAGGTGTACGTTATCATACAGGCAGTCCAGGTCCAGGGTCGGGTGGTGGGCCAGGAACACATTGGGTTTGAGGGCACAGTCCCTGGAGAGGCTGATATTCACTCTGTGAATGGTGTGGGGGTGGAAGTCTCTCCTGTGCAGCAGAGTCGATATGACTATCTTGCTGGAAGGGAAATTGGTGGAGGCTTGCTCAATGACTCTCCTCAGAGAGTCTGCCAGTCTGTCCTGCTGGGACCTTAAGTCGTTGGTGCCTGTATGGATGATGATGTGGCTAGGTGAGCCTAGCTCAGGCACTGTTAACAGCTCCAGGGCTCTCCTGGTGTTGGGGCACCAGATCTTCTCCGTTCTGTGCCTTGGGAATAAGGTCTTTTCATCCAGGAACTTTCCATTAGAGTCCATGAGGAGGATAATGTCTGCCCTTCTGCCTGTGCGCGTTTGTTCAGACTCAGCTGTCTGATCTTGACGTGGAGCTGACCTTGGGCAGGTGCAGGGGTGTGACTGGCGTCTTGGTTTGGCATATTTGTATGGAGGCAGCTGGTTGGTTCTGGGGGGGGATTAGAGTCTGCCTCAGGCTGCATGAGAGGGGGGGAGTCCTCAAGGAAAGGGCTGTGTTGTCCTTCAGCAGGTGTAGTGGGAGTTTGGCTGGATGTGGTCTGGGTCTGAGAGGTGGGCACAGGGGGTTGTGTGGAGTACAGTCTGGCTTGCAGACTGAGCCTGTCCCTGTTCTGTAGCTCTTCTCTCAGAGTAGCCAACTCAGTTCTGCAGTTGTCTCTGTCCTGAAGTTCCTTCACCTCCTCACTGAGGTGATCCAGCTGGTGAGGTGATAAATCAATTTTGCGAAAATTAAGGCCATTAAAAAGTATTAAAAAGTCTTAATCGCCATTTAACAAGGTATTAAATTTTGAAGATATTTTTTTCAGTGTGAATATCCTGTTTGCCCCAAAGTTAGTTTGCTAAAAGTGTCGTTGAACGTTTTTATTTATAGCGCACAGCCAAAAACACTCGACAGGCAGAACAGCGACTGATTCGTCTCTGTAACGTCCGGTGTTGTGCCGAGTTTTGTCTTCCTGCCGAGAATTGCATGCACGGTCGCTCTGCGGCCACTTGAACAGCCCCGTTCCTGAAAAACAAGAGCGATACGCGCCGCCAGCAGCTGAATCTGTAAGACAGAAGGAAACAGGGAGAATTCAAGCAGCGCGTGGGTTTGGCTAACGTTAGCTGGGTATTTAGCTAATTCGCTGCCTTTTATTGAAACATGTTTAACTTTTCAGTAGCGACGCCTCGTCAGCGTCACTGTGAGCAGACCAATCACAGCCTGGATGGAGCGGGATTTAAAAAAGTTTGATATGCTACAACAAACTTTATAAATGTTGAACTCAGCGTCTTTCTGCACAAAGTTAATGAATAAAAACAACCCAAACTGAAACAGCTGGAATTTGAATTAATATTAAACTAGTGGTAAGTTATATTCTATTATATGAAATTATATTGAATGAACATAACATAATGAATATATTATTGTCAAACTTACAGTTTACTATTAAATTAACATTATACTTTTATTTAATGTTATATTATTATACTAATCCAGTCATTTAGACTAGTTCCTGCTCCAGGTTGTGTCTGTGCTGCACCGCCTTCACTACTTACTTTATTCTCTTCATCTTTGTTCCCTCCTGGTCTGTTTGAATTTTGTTGTATTAATCAAGTGGTCGATTAAAGTTGTCACACAAATCATTGCAGGCCAGCTCACATTGTCTAGTTTAAACCAACTGAACACTGTGAATTTACACCGTCACATGATTTGCTGTAATGTTGCTACATAAGCGTCATAGCTTTTGTAAGACAGCTGCTTTTGCAGAAAAATCTAACCAGTCCTTCAAACAGAAAACCGTTGGCTCATACAGGCTGTTATAGGCAACTGAGAAAGTTGGTGAATGCTTCAGTTTTTAGGTGGCGTTACAACCTGATGATCAATATGTTATAAATATATTTAAATTCCTTTTAAAAACTCAAATGTCCGTTTTTAAAAAGTGTGTGGCTGATTTAATCAGTTAGCTCAAAGTGGCGCTGCAGTCTGAAAATATGTTGAAAAAGTCTTGAAAAGGTCTTAAAAAGGTTTTGAACTTTACTTCAAGATTCCTGGATAAACCCTGTGCTGAAACTCTCTCAGCTGTGAGTTGACACTGTCCTGTTCTTTCTTGGCCTGGGAGTCACTGGCAGCAGGAGAAGTGGGCTGCTGTTGGTCCAGCTGCTCTCTGATCTGTACCAGTTCTATTTCCATCTGGGAGAAGTGTTCCCTCAAGATGTCCAGGGCCTCAGCGTGCTGCAGCAGGAGAGGATCAGCATCTGCAGGCTGTCTGTCTGTAGCAAGGACAGAACAGGACGGACTTTTCTGATGGAGCACTGATCTGTATCCTGCCATCAGGCTTTCTCCTGGTTTTAAGAACATTTCTGGTTTTCTACTTGAGACTGTGGACCCTGTAGGTGCTTCTTTGGGGGACGCCTCAGGAAAGACTCTCTATAAACTGATGGTGCAAACTGTGAATCAGAGAACACTGAGTGGACGTAGTGACGCCCCGTGGAGGGTTTTTCTGGACTTAGATCCTGACTCTAAAGCAGGCTGGAGGTCTTTGTACAAAGAAAGATGCAGACCTGCAGTGGAGAATCCTTCATGGCGTTGTAGCGCTGAACTCGTTCATCTCTGTTATTAACGCTGCTGTAGAAGACAAATGTCCCTTCTGCAGTGAGAGACAGAGACGGTGTTTCACTGCTTCTCAGAGTGCATTCGTCTGACAGATTTGTTGGAAAACATTTTCAGTAGATGTGGAGAAGTTTTTAGGAAGCAGATTTTTATTTGTGGTTTTAGATTCACTCGCCGGCAGAAGAACAGATGTCAGCTATTGAACTTTGTTTTAGGACAGGCAAAGATGGCGGTGTATATGACCCGGAGACCGAAAGTGGAGGAAGGGTTAGATGTTGATGTGGTTCTTGTTTTTGAGAAAATGGTTCAGTCCAGACTGCTGTTAGATTTCAGTTTTGACAGAGGGGCAGTTAAGTTCTGAGATGTGCTGATCTAAACTTTTGATACACATGTAAACGCAAAGGTCTTTATTAATGTGATATAGTTTGTTTTTTTGTACAGTGCATATAGTAAAGAAATGTTGGTGTCTCTCTCTCTCTCTCTCGCCCTTGCTGCTGTCAGTCATTTAAACGTTTCCATGCTCGCAGTGATGTCACAGTTAATATCGTCGGACATTTATGCAGCAAAACAAATAAATGTAGTTAAAAACTTGACAGGTCAGACAGAGGAAACTCTGCAGAGGAAACTTTCAACTTTTAGTGTCTGAAATGTTTCGACTCTCTGATGGAGCTCAGGACTGATCAGGAGGACGGCTGCTTTACTCCAAACAGTGTCAGCAAGCTAACACGCTATTTGAGAACAGTCTGTGTTGATGCAGTCTGCAAGTAGAAGGATCCGTCAGAACCAATCATCAGCCGGCAATCTGACAGCTGACTTAACGTTTCATCCACAGACTTAGAAATAATAAAACAAACAGACAAGTTTGACAAGAAGCAAGAAGCTGATAATCTTCCTGATTATCAGCTTCTATTCCACATCATGTTTTTAAAGAAATGATAATAAAATACATAAATACAATGAATAAATAAATAATCTCTATTTCAACTATCAGACAATAACAAATATTTCCATTTTCTAAACTTCTACATTCTAAACCTTCTTCAGCTCTGAACAGATTATTAAACACTGAATGATTTCAAGCAGGAACATTGTCTTCTAATGTTACATCATTTATTCTTTATTCAGATTGAGTCACTGCAGTTTATCAGAGATCAGCTGTGCTTCTCTGGCCTCAGCTCTGAAGTCCAACCCCTCCCATCTGAGAGAGCTGGACCTGAGCTGGAACAACCTGAAGGATTCAGGAGTGAAGCTGCTGTCAGGTTTTCTGGAGAGTCCACACTGCAGACTGGAGACTCTGAGGTCAGACACCATTTTTCCCTTCTGTGTTGAGATTAATATGATGTGAAAGTTGCGGTGACACTAAAGTGCAGACATAAGGCTGATATTATACTGATCCACACTGAGGATCTTAATGCTAAAGCCTTTTTTCTTCTTCAGTGGTTTAGTCCATTGACTGTGGCAGAGCAATGTTGAGCTCCACATTTAAAAGCTTAATATAAGCAGAAACATCTCCACTGGATAATTCACTCTGAAACTCTTTGTTACGTCCCGGCTCGATGGGTAAAGAAAGCAACATAAACTGGATGCTTTTGTTGAAAAAGTGTTTAACTGGAAAGTGAGAGTTTAACTCAAATGTAGAACCACAGTAAAGGGCCTTCTGGGTTCTGCTTAGACCATAAAAACAAAGAGAACAAAAGAGGTCTCCACTAAGAGAGCAGTTACCAAGCTCCACAAAATAAAAGTGAAACAGAAGAAGATCTCTCTTCAGCTCCAAATGGTTTTAAAAGCCAAAACACAAAGAGAGCAGCAGCCATAACCCTAGAGAGGCTAACAGGGGAAGACTAAGACAACACAAAGGGGTCAGTAGTGAAACTAAACCTTGGCCCAGTCCCACAGCTACAATTAATAAAGAACAAACACTCCAGGGCCCCGTTTCAGAAAGTGGGATTAGTGAAAATTCTGAGTATTTTAAGCCTGAGATGAGGGAAACTCAGGGTTGTTTTGTTTTGAGAGCAAGATCAGATAATCCCTAGATCAGTAACTCCAGCAACTATCCTGTGAACCTCTCCTCCTCCTGAGGACGTGAGGTTCACAGGATCAGTTTGAAAACCGTCAGTTTCTCTCTGACTCCTCCTGCAGAGCCTGAGGCGGCTGTCTAACTCACCGTTTCATTTCCTCATTCAGTCTTTCGATATCAAAGCACATATCTGAACGCATTTACATCTTTAGAAACTTTAAAATCCCGGTTAGATAGGCTGTTAGTTTTTTATCCAAACATGATCTTGAACATGAGGCTTTATGATCAATCTGTCATCGATGTGAGGACAGATCTCCGCACATCATGGATTTATCCTCAGCACAGAATAAATTCTGTGTCCGTCTTTAACGCTGCGACTCTGTGGACAGTTGCACTGAAAACACTTACTGTGGGCTACATTACTGCAGTAATCACTGTTTAATATGTAACCTATAAAACTGATCCGTGAACAGTAATCTTTCATATTGTAGTCACATTGATTGGAACATTCCTATCGTCGTTATCAGCTGGAGATAATGTGAGTGTTTCTGAGTGAGGATGACTGTGGTGCAGCTCAAACAAACAGGCCTCAATAAGGTTTAAAGGGAGTTTTTCATCATTACCTGCTGACAGTCTGAATGTGTTTTGACAGCATTAATAAAATATGAAATGAGCAAGATTTTATTAATGTAACATAGACGTCTGAAACTTTAACCTAGAGACACATTTTCCACTGCAAAAAATTAATGACTAAGCTAAGCTGCTGGGTGTGACTGTGACTTTACAATCACAGGTTCATGAGTAAACTTATATTGTTAACACAGTGATCCTTCCTCCACTCCTGCGTTTTAGAGCCAATCAGGGTCCGCATTGGCAGCGTTCATATTTCTAGCTCCACCCGGTTTAAAATGGAGGCTCTGCCTTTATTTACCCGTTGCCATGGTGAATTTTAGTATCGGAGCTCCACTGATGAGGCTTTTTTTCATCCCCACGCTTCCATCAGACTGAACATACTCTGAGGTGACTGAACTTATTCTGATCAGCTGTTCTGGAACCGGAAACTCAGTTTCCGCCTCAGGCTCAGTCAGCTCAGAGCTCAGGAGAAGCTCAGAGTTTGTTAAGCCTGCTTTCTGAAACAGGGCCCAGATCAGGGGTCGGCTAATAAGTCTGGCATCGGACCACATTTCTTTCAGGCTGTTAGATGGCGGGCCAGAAATGAATGTCCTTCAGAACTTTTCAAACGGCAGTCTGGAGAACCTGGACAAATCCCGGAGGTTGGCAGAAGGTTAAGTGACCCGGGCCGACCCCCCTTCTCCCCAGGCCTGTTGGTCTATTCCTGTGGTTCTCAACCTTTTTTGGGCCAGCGCCCCCCTATCCATTATCCAGGTCCCTTACCGCCCCCCATCACAACATATGTTGGCTATCTGCCCTGAATATTGTAGATTTTTTTGTTGTTGTTACTGTTGTCATTAAAAACATGGAAAAAACACATAACTGAATGACAAACAACATATTAATTAGTTTCCCAGGTAACAAAAAGCCATGGCTAAGAGTAGCTCCTAGTGACGTAATTCTAAGAAAATTCTTAGAAAAGTGGGCGTTTACTCTTAAAATTAAAGAAAAAATCCTAGTAAAAAAGTAATTCATAAAGCATCTTAACCCTTAAAAGAGCTCTTAAGCTCAGAATTGTTAGGAGCAGGGACGAGGACTTTTAAGAGGCTTAAGAGTTTCTTTAGTAGAGGAGAAAATGGCAGCAAGACAAAGAGGGGAGAAGAAATGTGTTGCAGGATGACAGTGAGTTAATCAGACGCTATAGATTAGATCGTGCAGGGATCGTGTTTGTGACTGATCTTATTAGATACACGCTAACATCTCCGACACAGGCAGGAATGAAAGGAATCACTACAGTACGATATTTGGCAATGCAGCGGTGATGATTTGGGTCTGTCACAACCTTCTGTAAGCGTGATCACACAAACAATTTTACAGCACTTTCAGAACCTCTTATTGTGTCGCAGTTCATTTAGTTTCCACTGGACATTCCCACCTTGCAGGCTCAAAAAACTGCATTTATGAATATAGCAGCTTCCCTCTTGCGCACAACGAGAATGAACCGTTAATAGTTTGCGCTATACGCTCCCTCGTCTGCTTCTCGCCCCGTGCTGTGACACCCGCCCGAATTTTCCTTTTAGAAATACCTTGTGTTTATCCACTAACTGGTCCAGTTGGGCTTTCTCGCCCTTCTTGGTTTTGATTCCGTGTTCGATCCATTAAAACCAACATTCAAACCACCACTTAAATAGAAACGCCAGCAATAAGTGTAATTGGAAAGAGTGGAACAATTTTATCATTCTGAGCCAATCAAATACCTGATAGGAAATTAACAGCATGGTAAATAAAACACAGGATTTATATACACATATATAATGTGTGTGTGTGTGTGTGTGTGTGTGTGTGTGTGTGTGAGAGAGGAGAGAACGGTCAAATAGGAAATATTACGCATGTAATTTCCAAAGTGAAGCTTAGAATATAACCTACACTAGAATCACTCTTTTTTTTCCTTCTTGGACAACCAACCAATCACAGTCTTCAAAAGATTGTGTCATACATAGCAACGGGGGTCAACCCCGCCTCCTCACTAAGATAAAAGTTTTTGTCTTTTCCTTGCTCAGAGCTGCTCTCAGATCAGTCCTGAATAGCTCTTAAGCTAAGACTCCTAGGTAAAAGTTTTTAAGCTAAGATAAGAGTTTTCTGAGAGGACTCTTAGATTCTTTATGAATACGGGCCCTGAAAGCTGAGAGCTGCTCTGCATTATGTTCTGTTACAGTTTTAGATTTTTAATTGTTTTATTAAACCAGAAAAACTCTTTCCAACAGTTTGCAGGCCAAAGCAGGCAGGAGTACAATTGCACATTTAAGATGGGAATAAATAATCAGTTACAAGGTCGTAAAATATCAAAGTGTTCCTAAATATTCACCAAAATTCATCAACACCAGCGCCAGCGTGTGGATGTGATGCGCTGCTTGTAAGAAAACACTATTTTCTTGTCATTTCCAACAAGTCATATTTCTTCTAACTCATCTGCAGCCTCGTTAAGTGAGTGGAGTGTTTGTGGAGCCTAAATAAATGTTTAAACAGGTGGGATGCATTTGGTTTACTTTCTTTTCAAACGGGGGAATCCAGATCAGTACCTGGGTCATCCCGTCTGTCTGTGTGTGCCCCTCCGGTCAGTGACATCACTACTCAGAGGGAGGCCCCTTCCTGCAGATCGGTTATAAAGGGGCGGAGCTCCGGTGCCCCCTTTCCTCCGGTGCACAAGCGTTGCATTAAAGTGTGTTTTTTACCCACCAAACAGCTTCAGCTTCACCAAAAGGAACGTCAGTGTCACACTGAGTTAAATCTGGTTTTGTAGCTTCTCTGTCAGAATTTGCCTCCTTTTCTTCCTGCAGTCAGGACGTATTAATATTAATGAGGGCGTTTCACTGACCATTTATAGGCAGCTGTGGGGCGTTTAGAGGGTCGGACATGGAGCTCCCTCACATGCCCCACATTTCAGGTTGATTGTGATTTATAAAGGGAACTTGCTTGCAAGTGTGCGTACACACGGTTTTATAAGTCTGACCATTTCTGGCTTTTGGGCGCACGCACACTTTTAGTGAGGTTTCTACGCACAGTTTTATAAATGAGACCCCAGGACTGTAACGGTGAGGCTTTTCCATGACACCAGTAAAGTTAGCTGGGGCATCTTTCAGGTAGTCTCAGTAGCATCCTTTGGGCTTTGACACTGGTAGATTTACGAGTTATGCTAAGATTGTTTATATTCTTTCTCGGGGAAACTATCAAAAAAAAAACTTATGAACCATTAACAACTCATATATAAATGGTTTGTCATTAAAACAATACTTCATTTATAAATAGTGAACCGATCATGTATAAAGTATGAAAATACAATTATTCAGCACATTATAGATGAGCTTATTAATAAAGAATACAACATGTATAACTGTGTTTATAAATGACTTACTAATGTGTATTAATGTAAGAACAATGGTTTATAAATGATGATTTCTGTATTTACTAATACTTCACTAAAGCTTTATAGTGTGTTGTTATTATAAAGTGCTATATTTCTTTGTTTCTGTTGGTTTCAGTGTGTTTTCACAAATAATGTCTGATCACTGATATTGATCCTTCAGAACACACACACACACACACACACACACACACACACACACACACAGATCAGATCATATTTCCAAATGCAGCTGTTTAAAGGATCAATATAGTTTTTCTCCTCTAGTTCCAGACTGGCCTGAGATCAGCAGCATGTTACTGATCTGTGTTGACATGAATGTGAATGTTGTGCTGACATTTGGATGATGTCTGTAGAAGGCTGACATTATGATGATCCACAATAACACAATGACAAAGTCCCTCTACTCATTTTAGGGAAAAGCTCATTGATTAGGACATAGTAATGTTGAGCTCCACATTTAAAACCTGAACACATCTGATTGGATTAGAAATGGATTTTTATCTCCATCATTTATTCTTTATTCAGATTGGGTCTCTGCAGTTTGTCAGAGATCAGCTGTGCTTCTCTGGCCTCAGCTCTGAAGTCCAACCCCTCCCATCTGAGAGAGCTGGACCTGAGATACAACAAGCTGAAGGATTCAGACGTGAAGCTGCTGTCTGATCTGAAGGAGAGTCCACACTGCAGACTGAAGACTCTGAGGTCAGTAGAGTATTTCCTGTAAACCTCCAACCTTCTCAGCGGCTGCTTTCCTCAGTGAAGCTGTGAGAGGAGAATGGTGACAGGCTTCAGGATTGGACAGAAAGACAGAGAGAGAGAGAGAACAGGCAGTGATCATGTGTTTGAGTTGATGTGAAGACGACTGTTGTTGTTGTGTTCATGTCTCCAGGAAATAAAGCTGGATTCCAGCTGACAGCATCACAAGATGTATAGAGACAGTGGTCCTCATTCATCAAACTGTCGGACCATCAAATCTGATCTCCAAGTGTTTGTTCTCTCATTTCAACACTAAACTACTGATCAGTTCATCTTTGTCACAGCTCTGAGATCAGTCTGACTGAAGCCTGCAAATCACTGGCTCTTATTTCAGAGAACCATCATTACATTTAGTAACCATGTGGTCTTTCTACAGACCAGAACCTCTGCTGAAGACCAGTAAGCACAGCTGATGTTTAGCTGTTCAGTCTTTGTATGAACATGTAGGACCTTTAACATCATATATATATCTGTCCATGTGTCTTTAGTTTGGTCCAGATGTTTTTTAGAACAGACTCCATATTTACAGATTTGTCCTGTAATATTTCCAAAGTAGCTGAAATCTTCAAATGTGACTGAGCGGCTGGTTTTTAACAGCTTTGAGCCCTAACAGCAGTAAATCCATCATTACAGTGAGCAGTGAATATCTCTCTGTCTCTGCAGTCATGATGCGTTCAGGGACTCTCAGCACTTTATTTCCACTGTGGACTTGAGTGAAACCTGCAGAGTAATCAGAGCTGATGGCCAAAGTCTCTGCAGGTCTCAGTGTATTCACTCCAATACGTTAACATGAGAGCTGAAAGGAAGCTGGCTACGCTCCACAGCCGCTCCACTTCTGGTCTGAACAGGACTGAAGTCCCTGCTGGTCTTTATACTGGATGTGCTGCATCACTGACTGACAGCTGATGAAGGGAGTCTCTGTAAACTCTGATTTATGACTTCTGCTGTCTGTCTTTTTTCTCTCATCAGCTGGAGGAGCTGATCTCTGTCAGAGTGTGAGGGATGAGAAAGGTGGTGGTGTTGAGAGAGGATCAGCTGTGTCCTGATGATCCAGAGAGGTTGGATCAGCAGCATCAGCTTGTGTGTGGAGAGGCTCTGACTGGGCCATGTTACTGGGAGGTAGAGTGGAGAGGAGAGCTTCATCCAGCAGTGACTGACAGAGGAATCCCAACAGTGCTGCAGTCTGAACTGCTCTGAGATCAGCTCCACTGTCAGACACAAAGTCAAGTCCACCATCCTCCCTGTGTGTTCCTCTGGATGTGACAGAGTATCATCAGTGGATCTGGACTGCTCTGCTGCTGCTCTGTCCTTCTACACAGTCTCTGCAGACACACTGAGACTCCTCCACTCCTTCTGCTGCACACTCAGACACCTCCTCCACCTGGACCTCCACCTGGACCTGCACTTTATTTCCTCCAGATGTTCTGAACCCAAAGAGCCTCTGCAGATTAGTTCTGTTTCTGACAACAGAACTGCAGATGAACACTTATTTAAGCTGACTACTTAATTCTGAGGCTTTGCACATCCAGGAAGTTAAAGTGGGAAAGGATCTTCTATAGTGTTTTACAAATGTTTATCCGCTTTGCAACACATCTGATAATCAGAACTTTGTATTACATGATCTCCCTTCTTAGTATGTTACTGTATGATGTCACCCTGTCCATATAACAGTTTATTTGTTACAGCGTGGACCCAAGCTTAGGACACATTCACGCTGTGGCCGTTTTTATACACAACAAATTTACATATTTACATTTTTTCTTGAACCTGACAGAGTTATTCTGGATATATGTAACACGGCAGAGCAGCCTCAAAAGGAAAAACCTGAATAAAATCCCACAGACAGAAATCAGCTTTGGTTTCTATCAAGAAAATATCTTGTCAGAAACATTTGAAGAAAAGCAGGGCGTGGTCCAACAAACAATAAATCAAAGAGAAATAAAGACAAACACTCAGTCCCCTTGGGATAGTTACACTCTGTCAGCTCTTTTCACAACAAGGCTCACTCCAGCACCAAAAGGTGACCAAAGTAACTCAGTTCCAAACTCGTTCCGCTCAAACTCCTCTAATCTCTACCAGAAATAGTTGTTAAGGTGCGAGGAACACAAAGCGTCAGTCAGTTTGCCCGTCAGTCAGAGGCAGGAACAGAAAAGGCTCCACGTTACGTTGTCCTCCGTGGTGATATCCAAACATTTGCACCACTTGTACCGACGCTTTACCTTTTCCTAACCCGACTGTACGACTCTATTAATAATAACATTACGCAGAGAACCCAACTTCCAACCAGACGCCACCGCCACCGGCCGGAAGACGGCTTCCTTAGCTCTAGCCAACGCCGCTTCCAGGCGGCCTGGCGGCCCGCTGTTGCGCTTCACGGCCCCGGTAAAATGTGGTTTATTTGCAGAAGGTGACTGGGGCGGAGGAGCTGACGGTGAATGGCGTGTGCAGGCTGGAACAGGACAGGATTAGCAGTCTCACAACCAGTCAGGCAGATGAGGAACGATCCTGTGCACAAAGAAGAAGCCTGCTGTTATTATAATGTTTGCACCAAAGAAGAAGAACTTGTTATTAAAGCAGAGGGACTGCAGCTGCCTTTACCACTGGAGCTGTACGGCACGGGCAGCTGGAACGGCAGACGGGCCCAGTCCAACCCGTCCCAGTAAACTGGGAGTGCCTACCGCTGTCTTTTGCTTTGAGGGAGTCGACATGGAAGGTAAAGCAAAAGCTGCGTTAGCAACAGCATTTCTCACTTTGTTCTCCTCATGTGGACTGACAATGGAGTCACACAGTAATGATTAGAGGACTTTAATATGAACTATATGAGGCTAATGTTTGGAAGCTTTGACTAAGAAATGATCTTGTTCTGCAGTAAAAGAAACCTTTAGCTTAGTTTGGGTTTTTAACCCTTTGTGTCATAGCAGCCACCTTCTGTCAGTCCGAGGGAGGGATCCCTCCTCTGCTGCTTCTCCTGAGCTTTCTTCCTTTTAGGGGAATCGAGGTTATGAGGTCAGAGCTGCTCGTATGCTGTACAGATTATAAATCCGCCTGATGAATATTTGTCTGGAGTGAAACTGACCTGGTGATGTGAACACTTTCTTTCTGACTGACTTCATTTTGTTCAAATTAAGTGTCATTATAATTTAGTTAAATTCTCCTGATGAGTCTTTGATTTAAAAGTGGTGGATGATGATGATGATGATGATGATGATGATGATGAAGATGGTGATGGCCTGATGTGCTGCAGGTTATCTGTTAAGTCGTCTCCTGATGCCTGTGTTCTGGGTTTTAGTCTTTGTTTTCTATATTTTTATTATATTTGCTGTATTCTGTGTTTTATACTCGGGGTCCCTGCAGGCTTTTTTCTCTTTGGAACAATAAAGTTGAAATATTCAATAAATGAGCCTTAAATAGAGGCGTGATCTCTACATGCAGAGGAAAGTTTCTCACTGTTTTTTTATTCTCTGTGTTTTCCTTCTAACTTTTAATCCAACTTGTCCAGATTAAGTCTCACTCTGTTTAATCCACATCAAAAATCCATGTTGAGTTCAATCCAGCAGAGAGGAAATGATGGAGCAGCAGCTGACACTGAGCTGCTTTAGAGAAAACTCAGATCCATCTTGTTTAGACACCAGAACACTCAGCATGAATCAGTCTGATGGAAATCTGGGCTTCCTTAAAATAATATTTCTCTCTCATGTTTCTTCTTTTCTAAAATCCCTTTTCCTCTGTATGTTTCCTCTGGTTCCCCGCCTTCATCCAGTCCTGACAGCATCATCTTCACCACGGTTTGTCTTCTGGACTCAAGTGTTAACTTGTCTTCTGCTGCTTTTAAGTCAGTAAAGACTTTTGTAGTGATAAATTTAACACGCTGGATGTTTTTGGGCTGAAATCAGTGACATAAACTGGCGGCTGGTTCTCAGTAAAACCAGACAGCAGCATGTTGATGAACTTCTGCCTGTCAGAAATCTTTAAACAGCAACTTTTCTTTGAGAACTCAGCAAAAGAAAAGCATCTTTCACTTTGACAGGACTTTTGTTTTCAGAGGAACGGGTTGACTGGCAGCGGACTGAGTGCTGCCCTGATACATTCATGTACTTGTACTTGCAGTATGTCCTCCAGGCTGAGTACCCAGAAAGCCTGAAGTGGACTTTGGAGTTTCTTCAGAGAGTCGTGCTGCATGTGAACGGAGAAACACTGAAACCAGAGATCCTTTCCTTAAAAACAGGCTGCAAACTCTGAAAGTAGCACAACACACACAGATTTGTAGTAAAAAGCTCTGCAGACTGGTTGAAACTGTTGGAAACTGTTTGCAGCTCCAAGTGTTTTCTTGGTAAAAGCGCTTTGTGTGTTCTTAGTGTTGAGAAAAGGTTGGACATTTGAAAAGCTCCCCATGAGGAAACCCTTGTTATATTGTGTGCTACATAGATGCTCCATGGAACCAGAGTTTGACACAAAGTGGAGACACTTTAAAGTTTTGTTAGTGTTGATAAAAACAAGCAGCAACAAACAGAAGGAGCCGCTGTTTCCAGGTTTTTAGATTCCAAACTAAACAGGAACTTTTCTTTAGTGTCACAGCCATATGTAGACGCTGAGCTGTTCCAGCCAGGACTGTGTCCTTTATATCCCTCACTGATCTGTCATGAAGCCTGTCGCAGTTTGCACAATAAAAACACACTTTAGAACATTATGTTCAGACTGTTTCTTAGTTCACAGCAGCGTTTGAGGATCTTCACCCTGGTAGGAGGAGTTCTGCTGACAGAACAGCATCTTGTACAGGAGCCAATAGATTTTAGCTTCCAAACAGAAACCTGTTGTGTTTTCATCCCACCTTAACAGCACCAATGTACAATTACAAAGATTTACTGTAGAAAGCAGAAAGTCTTTGTGAAACTTTGTCCACACAACTGGACACTTTAGTTTAACTAAAGTAAGATGGCCGACTGTGGCGGGAAAGATTCTAGATGTTAAACAGAACAAACTTGATTTTATAGAACATTTAGCATGTCCAGGTATTCTGATGGAGTATTTTGTGTATAGTACTCTGCTTTAATTACATGTTCCAACCTAAATATGTCTCTGCTTAATGCATACAAGTGAAGTTTTCTAAAATCAGCACATCAGATAGAAAGTTAAAACGTCCAATCACAAACGATGGAGTCAAATATCTTTCTTTTAACATCAGCACACGTTTTGATTGAAAACTCAGCAGCTAAAATAAAAATCGTTTTTCTCTCCAGTGATGCTACCAGACACACAGCGTCCAGAATGAGAGAAATATCTGGATTCTTTCTGAGAGCTTCTTCAATCTTCAGCTGCTCTTTGTTCAGTGTTGGACTCTGGTAGTAAGTGCTGCTTCAACGACGCCAAGAAACCTCAAACTGCCCTGAAGGCTTTGAACAACTTCTTTCTTTATATCTGCTCACATATGTCTGCAAACGAGCCTCGTAGTGAGACAAACATCGTCTCTGTAACATCAGCCAACACTTATCACAGCCACTTTGTTTGCTCTATTATTTCTTATTCACACTGTACAATTACCTGTACTCTATATCCATAGCCATATTTTAACAGCCTATATTAAAGTTAAACTACACTGCTGTTTAGATTTTTTTACGGAGCAATTATATTGATTCCTATACTGTGCTGCCAGCTCCTGCTGTGACCTGTGAAATATTCAGTATCAGTCACATGTAAAAGGAGTAAATAATGTTCACATAATTATTTTTATTCTATTTTTATTTAATGTCTTATCAGTCATGTATTTGCTGTAACAAGTTTATATTTTAATACTGATAAACATCTATAATCACTTTTGTGAAAGCAGAGAGGCAGATTATAATAGAACATTAGATTTATGCAGCACTTAAACAACAGTTACACAAAAGATATAAATCAAACGGATGTGAATACAGTATATTAAACCAACTTTTGATGGTGAAACATGTGACCTTCCTGCAGTGTGTCAAAGTAAAAGTCAACTGTGTAGCAGCTGCTGGAGAAACTGCAGCTACAGGAAGTATCAAACAAGTGTTTTTTACAAACAAACAGAGCGAATCAGAAACAGACCAGCTCCTCTAAATAACAGTGGCCTGAAGCTACTGAAGAAAACTGCAGCCACAAACGAACAACAGATTAAATTTATCACAGTTTTAACCCATTTTAAATCGATGAATACATGTAATACCAACAAGCACAGTACCCAGAAAATGAACAATAATGTGACACAAATAAAAACAGAATTAAAACGTGAACTTGGCCTCAAGCATGAAGCGCGTCTTACTTTGGATTCTGTGTCACAGTTCTGAACTGATCAGGGTTGAGCCAAGTCTTGCCCTCAGTACTTCAATCCTGCTGGAGGGAATCTGCTCAACAAGCATCTCCGCAGCTTCATTTCCATCCTCTGCTCTCACCAGCACACGTGTGGTTTCAGGTATGCTAGAGGTGAGTAGATCTTATATCAAAAACGCTGCAACTAAAGGGTTTCTCCCTGGTGACTAATCAAGTGTCGTCTCAGATGTGTCTTAAAGGCAAATGTTTTACCACAGACAGAACAACTGACTGCTTTCCTCCTTGTGTGGATCGCCATATGTCGTCTCAGATTTGGTTGTTGTGAAAATGTTTTACCACAGACTGAACAATTGAAGGGTTTCTCCGCTCTGTGGATCGCCATATGTCGTCTCAGATCTGACTTTTGGACAAATGCTTTACCACAGACAGAACAACTGAAGGGTTTCTCCCCTGTGTGGATTGACATATGTAGTCTCAGACAAGACTTTTGGACAAATGCTTTACCACAGAGAGAACAACTGAAGGGTTTCTCCCCTTTGTGGATCGCCATATGTAGTCTCAGACAAGACTTTTGGACAAATGCTTTACCACAGAGAGAACAACTGAAGGGTTTCTCCCCTTTGTGCATCGCCATATGTAGTCTCAGATCTGACTTTTGGGTAAATGTTTTAGCACAGAGAGAACAACGGACGGCTTTCCTCCTTGTGTGGATTTCCATATGTCGTCTCAGATGTGTCTTTTGGGTAAAGGTCTTACCACAGACAGAACAACTGAAGGGTTTGACCCCTGTGTGGAGTTTCATGTGTCGTCTCAGATGTGACTGTTGGGTAAAGGTCTTACCACAGACAGAACAACTGAAGGGTTTCTCCCCTGTGTGGAGTTTCATGTGTCTGGACAAATTCCTTCTGTTACTGAAAGTTCTTTTACAAACTGAGCAGCTGACATGTTTTCCTTCTGGGTGATTTCTCATATGTCTCATTAAGGAGTTCTTCACTAAGTATCTTTTACCACAAACTGAGCAACTAAACAGTTCGTCATCTGTTTGCATTTTCTTGCGTTTCTGCAGACGTCCCTTGTGGACAGCGCTTGTAGCACATTCAGAGGAGCTATTTGAAGTCTTTCCAGTACTACATTCCCGATCACGTTCAGGTACTTCATTGTTTTGCAGAGGGTTTGACCCTGACTGAGGTTTCCCGGGCTCCTCCAAATCAGTCTCAGGTTTAGAGAAGTGTGAAGTCTTCTCCTCAGTAGCTGGTTGTAAATGTCCCTGGGTCTCTGAGTTCCTGGCTGGTTCTGGTCCTCCACAGTCCTCTCCGCCAGCTTCCAGGTTTAAATGCTCTGAATCTCTGTTCTCTTCTGTTTGGCTTTGATGAAGCTGTGAGGCCTGACGACCAACACACTGATGGTGTCTGAGCTTGGACCGCCTATTGAATCTTTGGCCACAAACACTGCAGCTGTGTGGTTTCTTTTTCCTTGTGTGAATTCTGACGTGCTTCTCAACATCTCCTCTGCTTAGAAAAGTGTTTTCACTAACTGAGCAGCTGAAACCTTTTTCTTCTGAATGAAGTCTCATGTGAATCTTTAAGGACCTCTTCAATATGTATCTTTTACCACAAACTGAGCAGCTAAATGGTTTCTCTCCTTTTTGGACTCCATTGTGTGTCCACAGACGTCCCTGGTGGCCAGAGCTTGTAGCACATTCAGAGGAGCTACTTGATGTTTTTCCAGTTTTGGGTTCAAAGCAGTGTGAAGTGTTGTCATCAGTATATGGTTGTAAATGTCTCTCTGGATCTGAGTTCCTGGCTGGTCCTGGTCCTCTACAGTCCTGATGATGCTTCTCCCCCTTGCGGAGTGTCATGTGGTGTGTCAGATTTACCCTTTGAATAAATCTTTTACTGCTAAATGAACTTAATGGTTTCTCTACTGAGTGTATTCTCATGTGTCGACTCAGAGTTGAATTATGGCTGAATTGGTTCCCACACTCAGAGCATCCAAATGGTTTCCCTTCAGCGTTACATCCACTGTTGCTTTGCAGAGGTTTCGATCCTGATTGAGGTTCCCTGGTCTCCTCCCAATCACAACTGTCGTCAGTTTCAGATGAGTCTGACGTCTTGTCATCTGCAGCTGGTTGTAAATGTCTCTCTGGATCTGAGTTCCTGGCTGGTTCTGGTCCACAGTCCTCTCCATCAGGTTTCGTTTTCATCTGTTCAGTTAATCTTTGATAAAGCTGTGAGGACTGAGGTGTCTCTTCATCGTCTTCTTCACTCTTCACAAGAACAGGAGTGAGTGTAAACTTAGTGATATCAGCCTCCTCCAGCCCTCGAAGCTGCTCTCCCTCCTGACTGGTCAAGAGTTCTTCCTGTTCGTCTTTAATGTCTGGGGGCTCTGGTGGGTCCTTCTGGTCCAGACTGGGGCTCCACTCCTCTTTAATTTGTGGAGGCTCTGGTGGGTTCTCCTGGTCCAGACTGGGGCTCCACTCCTCTTTAATGTGTGGAGACTCTGGTGGGTCCTCCTGGTCTAGACTGGGGCTCCACTCCTTTTCAATGTGCGGAGGCTCTGGTGGGTCCTCCTGGTCCAGACTGGGACTCCACTCCTTTTCAATGTGTGGTGGCTCTGGTGGGTTCTCCTGGTCCAGACTGGGGCTCCCGTCCTGCCGCTCAGAGGGAACTTCGTCTTTGCTCTCCAACACCAGCTGGACGTCTGTGGAGAATAATGAAATGGACATTATGGAGTTTCCAGCGGCCACTGTGCGGTTTTAAAACAATCGATTCTTAGATGCATCGCGATGCGGACGTGGAAGATTATGAATCGATTAACAAATGCCTAAAAATCAATTATTAAGTGTTAATTGATAACGTAATGCTGACAGAACGCAAAAGGTGGAACTGCAGCGCCCGGACCGTCTGTGGAGCGCAAACAACAGCCTGTATTCTGCACACCACCGCTGTGGAATGAACAACCACCCTACTAAAACCACTCCCCGGACTTAAACTCCCCACGTGTTGTATGTAGTTTTACAGTTTCAAAGGTTAGCTAACATGGCGTTAGCATATTGCGTGGCTAATGTGCAGGCTCGGCCATGTTGGACCAATGTAAAATTGGGGGACAGTAAAGAGTGAATGGTCTGCCTAATTTAAAGCTCTCTTAACCTGTTCCAGTACAATTCCTGCAAACCGCCTGTTCAGGGCAGATCCAAAGTAAACTGAACATAGTTCTTGAACCATTTGGAGTATCTGCCTGGTTTGGGGCTTCTCTGACAGAAAACACTCTGGAGAGTCTAACCCAAAAGAATGATTGTAAGTGCTACTGGAAGTGATTAATATAAGTTTAAACACAATAAAACTAATATATTTTTTGTTTCCGCTGTTGTAGGATGTGAAAGGGACATGTGAGATCCTATTGGGTCGGATTTGGTGTCACTCGAAAGGTCAGAGATCAGTGGCTAATTTGAATACAAGCTATCGAAGTTGTTTACATTCAAATATGAGTTATTACATTATAATGACATACGAGCCACGTCTGTCGGCAAATCTGATCGATGCAGCAGCCGTCCCTGGGGATTTACTGATGGAATAATGTGTTTTGGACTAAAGGTTTTCACCGGATTTGATCGTCTCGACCTTTGACAACGGAACAAGACCATTTTTGTTGGACTATAATGGATCGGTGGATTAAAGTTACTGTGAGGCTTCATAGATGTGTGAACTTGTCCTGGTTGGTCTGACAGAGGCTCTGATTGGACCCGCTGTGGTGATCGTATCCTGAAATGATTTGCATTGGTGGAATCACACGGGATTTTAGCTTCAAACGGTGGATCATATGAGTATGAAGTTAACATAGCAGCTGTGTGCACACACCGAAAGCTGCTGCCAGGACCTGCCGGGCCTTTGAAGCGTTAAGAGGTTAATAACAAGCGTAGTATGTTGGAGACCTGCAGCTATTTTTTCATGTAGCTTTCTGTGAAACTTTAGTTTGAACGTTACTACAGCGCAGGAATAGTTGGTAAAGTTGAATGGTAGCCTATTCTGTTCCCGCGACCGTTGTGCGTTGCTGCGGTTTGGTAAACTGACCTGATACACTTCGCCCTGAAGATAGCGACATAGCTAACGTTACGATGCGAGGAAGAGACAGTCAAACTGTAGAAATGAGTTTGCTCAGCAATGTTGTGCAGCTTTAATTAGCAGCCAGCAACCAGCTTGCTCTGAGCATAAAGCTGCTGTTAGCGGCTCGCTGTGCAGTGAGCAGAGATCCACAGACTTCGCTTACTCTGCAATATGGCACCAAATTACTTCACTGGGCAAAAATGAAGCAAAAACAAAACCAAAATGGCAAAGTGTACATGTGTCCAGCAAAACAAAAGGAAAGGTACTCCACAAACTAACTGTGTTCAAAACCTTATCCTGGGAAATAAATTAATATTCTGAAGTTAATTTACAAGCTCATTTAATCACCAAATGGCTAAAAACAGTCAGTGAGAAGTTAAGAATTATTTTGCCTCCTAACAGACAGAAAAAAATGTTTTTAATGCCGCAAGATTCCTCACAACAAAGGAGGGAATTATATTCAGCTCGTCACATATTTCCTTCACGTTAAAAATACTAAAGGTTGTTCACGAGTCCCGACTCTCAACACAGAGTTGTGTCTCAAGTGTTTGAGGATGAGCCTCATGTCACTGTGTGAGCTACTTTAGAGCAACTTGTGTCCCCGTCTCTGCATCGTACTACAGTGTATAAACTAATCCTCCATGCAAATAAGACCTCCTCCTGAAATCCTGTATAATACTATATGAACAAGTACATAGTCAAATGGATTTGTTGTGATAAAGGGAAGGACTGTATAATCTGAGCGGAACAATTTGTGGGAGCTCAGGGACATCGGTTAGAATTCATCCAGACAAAAAGTTCCTTTTGGTTATTTGTTGAAGTTAAAACAGAGTGTGTGTGGGTCTGGAACAGATACATGAAAACAGTTTGTACAGTTTACACATATAATCTATATAAAATAGGTTGTTAGAGGCCTCACAGATTCACAGCACAATAAATACACTTACATACTACAAAGCAGATACAAACCCAGAACATGAATAATAACTGATGTCAAATCCTCACATATTAATTTAATGCCACAATAATAATAAAACAAGCAGCACCGCTGTTATACCGTCAGTTAGCAACACACGAGCAACAACATGTTGGAAAATCTTTGTGATTTCAGCTCATAAACGAAGCTGCTCACTCTGAGAAAATGCTAAGTGCTTTCCCCGGTGGGCGCCTCGTACGGCTGCTTAGATATGTGTCGTTTGTTGGTTTTTGCACATTACGTCGACAAAGTAAACAACTACAGCCGGCGTGAGCTTCTGAAGATCGGATGAGACTACGGACGCAGCGTTACAACCGAGTTTCAGCAGATACACAAGATTCCGGCTGAAATAGCGAGGAGCGCCGGCACTCCGTGGATTACCGTCACGGCGGGGAGGAGGCGAAGATGGCGCAGAGAGAGGAGGCAAAAACGAGGCCGTAGGGCCGGCGCACTAGCTAGGCTACGGAGGCAGCCATTCAAAACGCCGCTCCCCTGCCTGTTTCTCACGAACGCCAGATCCCTCGCAGATAAAAAGATGAACTGCGGCGACAGATTGCAGCGAACAACACTGTGAAAAACAGCTGCAGTCTGCTGATCACAGAGACCTGGCTTCGTTCATCCGTCCCGGACTCTGCTATCGAGCTAGCAGGCTACTCTGCGTCATGACAGAGCGGTAGACTCCGGTCAGAGCAGAGGTGGGGGTAAGTGAACAACAGCTGAACAACAGAGTATGTGACTGTTAAATGTGGCCCTTTTACCTCCAAGAGATTTTACAGTAGTCATGGTAACTGCTACATCCCACCGGACGCTAACGCTAAATCAGCTATGGGACTTCTGCACGGGAGCGTTAGCGGTCAGCAGAGCATATATCCCGACGCCGTGCAGATCATAGCGGGATTTTAACCACACGGACCTAAAAGCAGAGCTGCCTAAGTTTTATCAGCGTGTAAAGTGGCACCAGAGGAGCAAAGACCCTGGACAAGGTCTATTCCAACATCAAGTTAGGCTACAGGGCTAGACCACCACCACATCTGGGTCAGTCAGACCATGTGACCCTACTTTTGATCCCTGCATATGCCCCACGCAGGAAGACGGACCCCATTATCAAACAGACTGTTCAACATGGCCTGAGGGAGCCTCTCAGCAGCTGCAGGACTGCTCTGATACAACTAACTGGGGGGTCTGAACACCAGGACCTGGAGGTGTTCACAGACACTGTATTATGCTACATTAGGAACCGCATAGACACTGTCACAGGGGACAAACGGATCCAGGTCTACCCCAACCAGAAGCCGGCTGGAATCTTCACCAGGATTTTCAACCGGTCCCTGTCCCACCCTGCCTGAAGTCCTCCACCTTAGTCCCCCTGCCCAAGAAACCCCATATTTCCAGCCCCAACGACTATCGGCCAGTTGCGCTCACACCTGTGGTGATGAAGTGCTTTGAACAACTGGTCAGGAGGCCCATCACAGCACTCCTGCCCCGAGGCCTGGACCCCCACCAGTTTGCCTACAGAGCGAACGGATCCACAGAGGACGCCGTAACCACGGCCCTCCATTTTGCACCGTCCCACCTGGAGCAGCAGGGGAGCTATGTGCGGACGCTCTTTGTGGATCACAGCTCAGCATTTAATACCATCCTGACCGCTAATCATCAACGGGGACCGTGCGGAGCGGGTGGCGGACTTCGGCTTCCTGGGAGTCCACGTTGAGGAGGGTTTAACCCGGAACAAGAACTGAGCTGCTAAAAAAGGCCCAGCAGAGACTTTATTTCCTGAGAGTACTCAGGAGGAACAACATGACACAGAGGCTGCTGGTTTCCTTCTCCCAAGCCTCCATAGAGAGCATGTTAACATCCTGCATCTGCATCGTCGCGGTTCAGCAGCTGCACCAGCTGCTCACAGGAAAACACTGCAGAGCGTCATCAACACCGCACAGAAGATCGGCGGCCGCCCTCTCCTCACACTGGAAGAACTACACAGTTCCCGCCGTCTCAGAAAAATCCAGAACATCCTAAAAGACGCCTCTCATCCGGGCCGCCCCCTGTTCCAACTGGGACCATCAGGCAGACGGTCCAGATCCATCAGGGCAAAAACAAGCAGACTCAAAAACAGCTTTTACCCGTCTGCAATAATCAACGCTGCTAAAGTGAACTATTCTGAGTGAAGGGTCGCTGCAATAAGTGTGACTGTGTACGTTATATGAACGTCTGTTCAGGCTCTTTATTTATTTTACATTATTTTGACACTATTTATTTTCTGCCTCTTGTTTTAAAAGTTAGATCTAGGAATGAGGCACTTTGGACATTTTCGTTGTGACAATAAAGTTTTCTATCTCTCTTCTAAAGGGGAAAGACAACATTTGCTTCAGCTTCAAAAAACACACACTTATTGAGCTGCAAGTTGTGGCTGGTTAAAGTTCATTTCTTCACACTTTTGGCCTGTACAAGACTTTCAAATGCTCAGAAATGAGCCTTTTCTCGTTTCCTTCCTTCATCCCTTCTTCCATCCTCTGCAGCACTTGTAGCTGCTGTCAGTCAAACTCCATCCTCTTCTCTCTGAGCAGCTTCTTATTAACTCGCTGCTCTGCCTCCTGTCTACTAACCCTTTCCACCATCCCGGCTAAAGTCTGTTCACAGAGTGCTGTTAGTACTTTTACTGCAGTAAAGGCGCTTTAAAGGGAGAAGAAGCAGTAAAGTGTACAAACCTGCTTCAGGCTTGAAAACAGCGTCCAGTAGTTTGCGTTGTCCACAAAGTTCCTCCTCGTACTCTGCTATCGTTCTTTCAAACAGCTCAAATATCTCTTCAGCAGCCGCACTTAGTCGCTGCTGGACAAAAGCTCTCAGCGTTTGGACTTCAGACATGTTTCCAGCAGCTTTTCCTCCGGACACACTCCGTTACAGACACGCAGCTAACAAGCTACGCTAACTTTAGCATTCTCGGCTAACAGGAGATGAGTCTGAGGTGAAACATCCCGAAACTTAAACAGGTTCATCCTCACATACAGGCTCTGCTGCTGCGCTCCGGCTGGATCTGATGCTGACACCGACGGCTTCCTGCTGATTTTCAAAATAAAAGAACGAACAATTGTAGAAAAACCCAGATCCTTTGCTGAAGTAAACAGAAAGGCCATAAAGTCAAATCAACAGAGGCAGATTATAACAGCACATTTGATTTATGCAGCACTTTACACAACAGTTACACAAGAGTTAGTGTACAAAGTAAAAATAAGAGCAGCAGTCAGAACCAGGCTGCTCTAAACACAGCTGTTAGAAATGTAATATGTTCTAATCAAATGGACGTTAATACAGTGAATTAAAGCAACAGTAGTTCCTTTACAGTGTGATGAGCTCTTGGTGGTAAAAACTGGAGACTTCCTGTGGTGGGTGTCTTTGTCTCATGGTGTGATCAGAACCGTCTGCAGCTCAGTGGGACAAAGACTAAGGAGCTGGTTGTGGAGCTGAGGAGAGCCGAGGCACAAGTGAGCCCTGTTTCCATCCAGGGGGTCAGTGTGGACACTGCGGAGGACTACAAGGACCTGGACAATAAACCGGACCGGGCCGAGAACATCGGAGCCCTCTGCAGGAAGGGCCGGAGCCGTCTCTGTTTTCTGAGGAGGCGGAGGTCCTCCAGCATCTGCTGAGGAGGATTTATGAGTCTGTGCTGGCCAGTGCCGTCCTGTTTGCTGTTGCATGCTGGGGCAGCGACAGACTGATCCAAGGTCAGTGACGTTGTGGGGGCGGAGCTGGACTCTCTGTCGGAGGACGCTGTCCAAGCAACGTGTCATCTTGGACAATGTCTCCCCACCGCTCCATGAGAGTCAGACACACAGACTCTTTTTTACTGCAGTACTTCACATCCTGTGCAGTATTATCTATTTTAATATTCTATGTTCAGGATTTTCTGCTTCAGCACTCTGGTTCCTCCTACTACTGTAGTTTTTAAGGATTTTCAAGGATCTGTACTCACGTCCACATCAACTCTCCCAGAACTTATTATTACGACTTATTCACTGCTGCCGTTCATCAGAACTTGTCTGTTAATACTGTAAAATACTGTACATATCCACACTCATTTATATTTTCTATTTCAACATTTCTATCATCATTTTATTCCTAATACCTTGATGTGCAAGTGAACAGTTGAACAAAGAGTTTCCCCTCTGGGATCAACAAAGTATTTCTGATCCGGATTCTTACCAACAGACAGTTTAAATATCGGAGATCTGAACTCTGAGTTTTCACGGCAGGATACGCAGCCTCAAAAACTACCTAGAAACCCACCAATCACAGCGCTGCGACGACCCTTCCCAGCCACTAGGTGTCCTCTGGTCTCACTCTGGTCTTGCAGGATGCGGGTCTGGGAGGAGGTCATCAGCCGCTCGACGCTGCACACGGACGGACGAGCCCACAAAGCGGGCGTCGAACTTTTAGCGTTGGCGAAGTGGAACAGCGGGTTCGCTGTAAACTGTAACGTCTACGTTGACCTCTCTGACCAGCTGATCCAGTATTACTCCAGCCGCCGTGGAGCCGCACGCTGGTATCGCACGCTGTTTCTGCTCTGTTTAAACATGGCTGTGACAAACAAACCTCCCCCATGGCCACATCTACCTTTTGCTGTAAACAGGTGTGCGTATGTGATCAGATCTTTTCCTTCATTTTGCCTCTTCATGTGTTATATTTACACCTGACACTGGGAATCGCGAGGCCTGTAATGTAGATCTCTATAATTCTGTGTTCAGAAAGTTTTGAAGAGCGGCAAAGCTAAACAGAACAAACACCTGTGTTTCACACCTGTTTCTGTAGTAAACAGATGTAGGGAGAGCGGGGTAAGTTGTCACACTGCTCATAACTCCAACACTAGAGGCTCTATGACAAAACCAAACAGCCATTTTGTGTGACTTCTTTCTCTGTTCGACTTCCTGTTCACATGTGGTCACGGTCTCTCTGATCTGAGCTGAGCACAAGTTTATTATTTTTACGCTTCAAAAGTAAAACATTGTCACTTTACATTTCATGTATTCCAACCTTATTAGGAACGAATGTTCAAAATGAAAACGCTGCACAAAGTAGAGGAGACAATAACGTGTCTTTAGATACTTCAGCTGAAGCGCTATGCTAAGCTAACCCTGAGGTTTAGCTAGCGTTAGCACACGTGTCACATGTGATTAGCTGCCTCAGTCCAAATAAACACATAGAACATGCTCCAAAACTATGTGCCGTGGTGTAATTCCCTCTGACAGCAGGATGAAATGATCCTGTAAATAGAATATTACACTCTGTAGTTTACAGCAGCAGCCGTGGTGCCTGGACAAGACTGAGTTCATGACAGAGTATATACGGTCTGTAGGCATGTAGCGTGTTAGCAGATACAAACACACACACACTACATCATACAGTTATTCATTCAGTCAGCCAACAAGGGCAGGAGACAAAGAAGCCTGGAATTCATTTGTAATTGTAAGGAGGAATGTGTTTTTGGAGGAAGGAAGAAAATTCTGAGCAGAAGACAGAGAACGACAGAACACCAGCTGACATCATGTTAAAGGCTGAAGAACAAACCAATCAGAAGCACAGCTGAGGATTCTGACATCAGCGCCGACGTCTCTTTTGGCCTCGTCTACGTGGAGCCGTTTTCACACGGCGTTCCAAAGGAGACGTGGTTTATGTGTGAAATGCAACAAACGGGCCGGCGACGCTCACACCTCAGGCCCGGCGAGTTATCTGAGCCAGAACTGTGACTCTGAACGCGTCTGATCGGTCAGATATACGTCACACAAAGATGCACAATGAGCTGCGTTAGTGTGTTTAAACAGCACATCTGTTTAGTTAAGAAGTTCAACATGTAAGCAAGTTATCTGCAGCTTCACATTCAGTTAGCATAGATCTGTCTGCACCGCAGAGAACCTTTGGTTTTAAAGTCCAAACAAAGAGGTCGGGCCAAGTTATGTGAAAGATTTTTATAGTTTCTGGTTAAAGTAGTAAAATGCTAGATTAGCATGTTTGGGGTAAGAGCGCTCCGGTCGCTGGGCCCCTTTATGGTTGATCACCTGTAAGTTAGATTTTATTTAGACACTGGACCCTTTAGCCAACCAGCAGCTTCACTTTCAGAAATCTTACCCCATGTGGAAAATGACTAAATAATTTGTCACCTGCAGCTTTTTATTTTATTTTGAAATATGTTGCCCTCAGCATAGTCTTCTTAAAGATACAAAAAAATCTATAAAATGTTTTTAATGTGTCAGAAAATAGAGGGGGGGCGTCTTACCCCACTCTACCCTGTTAAAGCAGATTTCTCCCGTTTCCTTTTATTGTGGAGAGTCAGAGAGTCGGAGACGTGTCCGTCAGCAGGAAACACTTTTTACATCATTTCAGGTCATTTCCACTCAGTCACATGAGGCTGATCATTCCTGAGTGTTTGATCCAAGAGACGACAATAAAACGTAGGAAACGAGGGAGGGGTCGGACTAAACAAGTCGCCAAACTGCTACGTCAGTAAAATCAGACGGTTAAATATGTGAATGAAAGCTAAAAAAGGGAAACAAAGCGACGTGGACGACGTGATCGAAGGATATCAGAAGGTGAAATAAACAGAAAGCCTCAAACTGAGCTAAAGTCGGCTCAGATCATTTCAATATTCTACATTCAGCCTAAGAAATCAAAAGACAGCGTGATCACGTGCACTGGCTTATTTAATAGGCTACACAATCATAACATCAATGCAGATAATCAATCAATAACATAAAGGCCTTCTGCCAATAGAGATGATGTGGTGCCAATAAACAGTAACCAACAGGTTCTGATCTCAGGGCAGCAGACAGGCCTCTACGCTTTGAGAAAGCCTGACAGAGCGTCAGCAGCCTGTTTGACTCCCTGAGATGAGAAGCGGCTCAGTAGAAACACAGAACGCAGGCTGTTCTTCATGTGCAGCTGTTTGTTCAACAGGTAACAGAGAGAAAACATGAGAGCCTTTATTAGGATCAGCACATTGCAGCTGTGTGCAGACACAAACTCCATCCAAAGTCTCTCCAGCTGTTAAAGCTGACTGACAGCTGATCCAGCTGTGATCGGCCGCCGCCGTCACAAACGGACGTCGCTTCACGCGGACGCTCGAGGAAAGGACGTCTCCTCGACTCTCTCGCTCGTTCGCTCGGAGAGGAACAGACACAAGTGAAGGAAACGAGGATGCGATTAAGAGAATTGAGACTCGCCCTGCGTCTCTTTCACTGGCTCCCTGAAGCAGCTGACCGCTCCACCTCGGGCCTTCCTCATTTCCCACATTTGTGCCTCCTCCATCCTCGCGGCGCGTCTTAGTCCCTCCCACCTCTCTCCTGGAGCCGGAGGAGCGGAGGAAACGGGCCTTTAAGGAAAGGAGACGTCCTCTCCTCGGAGCGCGGCTTTAAAGCGACGTCAGTTAAAGACGACGTGTCGCACAGCTGCATCATCTGTCCGCTGTTTGAGCTGTGATCTCTGTCAGAGCAGCAGCTGGCAGCACTAAAGGCTACAGATCAGAAACACGCCTGTCGACACCGAACCGCCTTCAGAATCGGCCGAGATCCCTCTGAACACACCTCGCCTTTCGTTCTGGCGGATACTTGTGTTTAATAATGAGGATGTTTCTAAGTGATCTGTTTGTGATGGAGGCTGTAGTTTTAGTAGGATAATAATAAAGAAGAAACAAGTGTCAGAGCACATCTGGATAAAGTCAGTATTAAAATGAGCTGATAAAAAAGCAGGCTCCTGGTCCCTCTCCAGGTAACCTCCATCTTCATGGCCTGATGTGTGTGCTGCTAAAAGACTTTGGCTGGCCAGTAAATGGACTTTCCTGCTATTCCAGGTAATCCTGTCAGAATATGAGCACTGTGAAGACTCAGTCCTTTTCCTTTGCTGCTGTCCTCTCTTCTCTGTGGCATGCAGTTCCCACTGAAAGAACTCGTGTCTCTGGAAAGTCTTCAAAAGGCCTTCTTCACTTTGACCATCAGCATCATCAGCTTTTTAACACCTACAGTAATATTAGTTTACTGTTGTTGACAACCAGCCCGCATGTGAATCTGCATTTGTAGCCGACAGAGTGATGCTGGAGAACACATGAGCGGCTGACTTCATATTCTGAACACTTTCAACACACAAACTCCTTCCTGTCTTTCTCCCTCACAGAACTTTCTAAATGACGACCACATATAAACCCTCAGAACGAGCGGACGAGGAACAAGGATCACGTGAGCGTTTTGGATTTTAGCTTCGTTCAAACAAATCCAAAGGAGCTAGAAGAAGAACAAAGAAACATTTAGCAGGTGTCCTCTGTGTGGCTGCTGGCCTCAGTAACGTCTGCACACATGGAGACACAAAGAACCCACAAACATGACTTTTCATTCATGCTAATTATTTTCTAATGCAATCAACAGCAAACTATCCTGACACTGTCCGTTAGAGTTCACACGACGTCTCGATGTGCTGAATTGTGGGCAAACTGTTCCAAAGACAGTCAGCTGTGTCTCCAACATCTGTTCCTGCATATTTAATGATCTGCTATCTGCTGTTTCTCTGCTGATATTTGTTCTTAAACTGTGCTGAAGGAGAACAACAAGTTCTGTTTGAGTCCACTGCTCTGCAGGACGTCTTCATTTAATATCCTGTTCATTTGGATTTAGTAAGAAACTCCAAGCCGCCGATTCTTCAGCTTCATCGCTCGCTCACGTACCACGACAACACGCAGAGCGCAACTAAACACAAACACCTACCGTCCCGAGCAAAGCTCGCCGAAGCCTGGACCGCTTCCACCTGCTCAGCTGCTTTTTCATTGAACGCTCCTTTGTCTGTCTGCAGGAAGAAACGCTCGCCGCCGGGCCGACGCGTCCAAAACGTCAGACGCCACCCGGCGCTACGCGAAGCCGTCGGACAGGTCGCTGCTGGGAGTGAGTCCTACCTCCTGGATGATGTGGGCTCCTCTGGGATGTTTCAGGTCCACAGAAATCCTCTGAAATCAGACGCTCCGTCAGCAGAGGCTCGTTATTAACACTGTGAGAACAACATGAGGCTGAACCTGAGTTTACTGACAGGATGCTAAAGAATCAGACGGCAGCTTTAAGCAGGAATCACAGCTTTTACATTCATCTCCTTCCTTCTTGGCAGCCGTTGGTTTCACTTCATTTCTCTGAAGATGAACCTGCAGAGACTCCAAACACTCGTCAGCTTCATGTTGTCGTCACATTACGTGTTATTGCAGTGAGGTGTTGTACAGTAAAGGTGAGCAGGGGCTGCTTTTAAATCCATTTTCCATTCACGGGCCTTTATTCAAGAGCTGCTGGGAAACTTTGACCTTTAAAGCGTCTGATATTTGACGGTCAGCCGCCAAACTTCATTCAAAAGTTAGTGAAGACAAACGAGAACAAGCGTGGACTTTTGTGGACTGAAGCAGTTTGTTGTTTGGCAGCGTTGCAGATGGAGAATATGAGCTGGCGTCTCTGCTCGCGAGATGTTGTTTTTCTCTTTCCGTCCCAGATGCGTTCATATCGTAGAGTCTGACACAGACTGAAATCTCTCTGCAGGTCAAACTCTGAGAGAAAGAAAGTGAAAGCAGCGGCTGCTTGGAAGGAAGGAGGGAAAGTGGAACATCTAAAATCCAGCAGTCTGCTTCTCTAAATGAAACGTCCTGATGTTTCACCCTGTGTGACACAACAAGTCTGCTGTGACTGTGTGTGTGTGTCCACTACACCTTCTGACACACACACTTCCCTTCTTGTTTGGGTGGACGCTGAGGAAATAGGCGTCTCTGTGGCGACAAGCGGAGGAGCCGGGCTCTGCTGTCATCACCTGTTCACCACAATCCTTTGCTCACACTCAGGCAGAGGTGCACTATGAAGAAAGCGGAGCGCAGTGGCGCCGCAGCGCCGCCGACTCACCCGCTCTCTCCGCTTTGATCGGCTCAGCTCCCAGATCTCCCAGGATCACGGAGGCGAAGGGAGCGGCCAGAACTCTGCAGACACTTTCAAAGGTTTCGCTTCCAGCTGGCGACTTTATCTGCGATCACGAAGCTGAATATTACTGCGGCGTTCAGGCGGACTCTGAGCTTCGTCACGTCCGGCGCTCTGGCGCCCTCGGCGGTCGAAGGTTTCCTCCGAAGTCGACTTTGACCTTCTTCCGGTCCCGTCCTGTTTCCGGATGGTGAGCGTGGAACACACAGCTGTTAATGAGGAGCCGCTTCACTTTCCACTTTTCTTTCTTTCTCTGATTTAAGAGGCTGTTTTTCATCCGGAGTCTGGACACATGTTACAGAGTCTCTCTAAAAACACAATCTAAGATT